>JAVJIF010018562.1:0-85933 GCA_038442645.1 Agave tequilana
GTGTGGGGGAGGGTTTACTAACATAGAGTTTTTAGATTTTCTTTCTTTTACACTTCTTTTAGAAATCTTCCCTTTTGTAAATGAATTTTCTCTTTCTTTAAAAACTTTTTGAAATAAGAGACAAAGTTTTCATCTATTTTTAAGAAAATTAAGATGATTTTAGAAATTAAGAAAGCCTTAATTATGACATCTTAACCTAGTTGAAATAATGGATCTTGTTTAAAATTATAGGCTAAGTAAGATAAATTGGAGAGATAATTTTCTTGAATATTTTGCCTTAGATCGTATGCACTTCACACTTACACAATTTTTGGGATGGAAATAAAGACCTAAAATGCCATAAAATAAATAAAAAGAAAAAATTTTTTGAATAAAACATCACTTATTAAGCTGGATAATTATGCCTCAAGAAGCATGATTATTCACGCCTAACGGTGGGCAAAAGAAGCAAATAATCCCCTTAGTTTTGTGGCCTTGTTTACTTGAGTCCTTAAACCCTAGGGATGTTTTTTTCATCTGGTGCCCTAACACCGTCTGGTTTGGGAGTCATCGGTTATAGGCTCGCTACATGGGTGAACTAAAAAGCCTAAGAAAACTAAGGGAAGAAAAAAGAAAAAAGAAAAAAAATATATAATATATATAAATGGCTTGATGGTTAGAGTTGAAATCCCATAAATCTTCACTATCACAAAGTGCATATTATCTAGGTTTTATGAAAGATAAATTATTCAATCCAATTTGAATTCTTACCTTAATTGAAGACAAGATCTTGCATAGAGACTAAGTTTAAGGAAGAATGATTTGTGGTGGACTTATGACCTTAGATCGCTTATATTTTTGTAAAAATATTTCATAAACTTGTCTCTCTTTCAAAATGCATTTTCAAAATACTAACATTTGTCTTCTTTCTTTATGGATTTTGTGGGTGCAATCCGCTGAAAACCCTCAGGAGACAACACTCCTCCTCTAGGGTAACCTAGAGGTTTAACGGCTTGTTGCACACGCTCAGTGCAATCGCGTCACCTGCGAAAGTGGTGTAATAACCCTTGTATATAGTTTTTCTTTTCTTGTTTGCTCGGGACGCAAAAGAATAAGTGTGGGGGTGTGATTAGTCTACAATTCTGCATTATTATGTCGCATTCTCTCACAGATTTATGAATAAAATTGTCGTCTAAATCGTGTTTTGGTCTTTATTGCAGGTAAATCCAAAGTTCAAGGGCAAAGGGGTAATAAGAGCCTAATTAAACCTCGTTAATGGTAATTAATCCCGCATTACTTGGAGGCCAAGCCAAGGATTATCTAGAAGATTCATTGAACCTAGCCTCCTGCACATGTCAGACGAATATTCAGGCGAAATTACCAGAAACAGCATATACCCTGCACATTCTCGAAGCCAGAGGGAGCGACTGACAAAAACCTGGGACCCCTCTCCCTGCTATTGCCGCGGAAATGCGGCAATAGCCGCATTTCCGTGGCAAAGCTGTGGAGCCACGCGTCGATTTTCGATGCGTGGCCTCGTCTCATCTTCTGGATGCTTCTGAGGCCTATAAATACCCCTGCCTCTGGCCAAAACGCAAGCAGTTTTCGTTTTTAGGAGTAGGTCCAGATTTTAGTGCAGTGTAAGTGAGTGTTCTTCATTTCTTGTATTTTTCATTTCTTTTTCTTAGATCATTGTAGTAGGGCTGAGTGATTTCTAGAGAGAGAAAGCAAGGGATTGATGTAATAGAGAGTGACACTCTATGTAAAGATTCCTCCTTTCTCTTCCATGTAATCTCCTTCACCTTCTACATGATTTCTTGCTAGTTTTTCTTCTCATGACAATCTAACTACTAACCACTAACCATCTAACCACTTACTTGATAATCCACATGAATCGGGTTGCCTCTACAAGGCCTTGTTCTTGCAAGAGCCATTGATGGCCAAAGATGATGGGTTCTAACATCTAACTTGCTAACTTGCTAACCAAGCTAACTCTCTTTTATTTCATGCTCTTTTATTTCATGCTAGTAGTGTAATGAGTGATGCTTGTATTAGCTTGTTCTTGATGCAATGTTTTGAATGTGATGAACCATCCATGAGCCATGCTTTGTACCGTCTCTTGGAGCCAAGGATTGTGATGGCCAAGGATCAAAATGTGAGGCAACTATCTCGAAGAGGTTAGCATGGTTAGTGGAGTACTTAGTAGTTAGTAGCCATGAGTTTTCTTTTAGTTTGTTTTAGAAATCATTTTCAAGTTTCTTTTGATCATTTCCATCGTTGTTTTCACCGTCTTCTTTGTTCACCTTTGTTCCATCTTCTTTTCTAATCGCTTTCCAAATCACTTCTCTTTTGTTTTTCTTATCGACGTTTTCATCGCCTTCTTCACCTACCACATTCTGGATTTCATTTTATTTTCTTTTTCACTTTCTTTTTCATTCTTTTAACAAAGAAGAATTGTTAACAAATAACGGGAATAGAAACTGTCAATGCTTCTATTGCCTCCCTTCCCTGTGGATACGACCCGTTAAGCCAATGCTATAACGGAAGTATCGAGGGTACATTAGCACATTCGAGCTTTTCATTTGATTTCATAAATACACACTTTTGAGTGCTAGTTCCGCCCCGATCAGTATACTTACTAATTACATGAGTGTACTAATTAATTATTATGGTAAAGTTGTAATATTTGAAAAGTTAATTCTATATTTTGAATTTTTCATTTGAGGGTAAAACTGTCTAGGAAAATTTTAACTTATCTTTTTGGCTACTTAGCACTTCTTTGGGTTTAAATAACCGCATTCGCGTATAAAGGCACCAGAGTAAGCTTATACAGACTCCCAAAAGTTTGGTTTTCGAAAAAATACAGTTTTTGTTTTAAGCTTTAAATTCTATACCTTAAAAATAGTTCACATGTTTGTAATATGTATTGATTTTTTACCACACATATTTGTACTTTTAAGTATTTCAATGAACTTATTTTTGTGAATTTTATAGAGATTTTATGAAATTTAAGATGTATTTTAAAAAGCTATTAAAATTGTTTTTGGGTTGCTTGCGGTCGACTGTAGGCTGAGCCGTCGACCGAGCGGCCGACTGACGTGCACAAGACGTGCACAAGCCCATGTGACTTGAGCTCTATCAATCAACTAGTCGACCGATCGCTGACCGACTGGTCGACTGACTGAGTTTGTAGAGCTTTCGGGTTTTCTCGGTTGACCGACGGCCGATCGTTCTGCTGATTTGCTCGACACCGTTATAGTTTTCTGACCATAATTTTTTATTCTTATATTCAATCAATATAATTTAAATTGCATTCATATATAACTTTCAGGGCTACATTTATTATTCAATAATCATTTTCTGAGATATCAAATATTGGGTTGAACTCTGTTCTTATTTTGAAAACAGTTTACAGTTTTTGGTTTGACAACTTTCAGTATTTTATTGATAACATTCTACTCCGAAATGATATTGATTTGATGTAAGTTGCATTGAATGAAGACTTCAATATCTACAAATTCTTCCTATATACCTATTTTCAAATTCTGCTGTTGTAGGCCTCAAAACGGTGCTCACAATTGACCAATTACATAGTCTGGGTCTGTGATCGGTTGACCGCTCGATCGACCACCAGACTCCAACAGTGAAAAATTTGACCATTGGTCGGTCGATCAGGCAGTCGACTGACAGGTCATTTTTGACAATTTTTGAATCATAACGGCTAGTTTTTCTTAGCCTATAAATATGGGTTTTTTGGATGAGTTTTAAACAAGTTTTTAAGAGCTTATTTTCCCATCTTCAATAGAGTTTTCCCAACAAGTTTTTAGAACTTCATTGCCATATCAAAAGAAAGTTATCAAGAGTGATTCTCTTGAGTTTTTAAAAGCTTTTTCTTGAGTTTTTCATTTCTAATCTATCTAGTTTTCTCACACAAGCTTGAGCTTTTCATAGTCATATATATATGTCTTATAGGATCCTTGTTGTGAGAGTATTTGTGTGTGATCAAGAAGTGACCACAAAGTGTTCTACTTTGTATTAAGAAGGAGTTGGCGGTTGTGGCCTCAGCGAACTTGCGGGTTCGTGTGGTGTTTTTCTTGCAGGAACAAGTAAGGGACTTGCGGGTCCAAGAGTTCTTGAGGGAGCTCGTTGTAGGTGTTGCGGTACTGAGTGATCTTGTAGGATCGATTCTGGTGAAATCTTTCATAGTGTTGAAGGCAGGGACGTAGAGCAAGTATGCTCGAACCTCGAAACAAATCTCCCATGTTTGCGATTGCTTATCTCTCTCTCACTTGTGTTTTATATCTTGCACGCTATTATTGTTTATATCTTTTACATGCTTGATATTCCGTTGTGCTTCACTTATATTTTGCTTGGAATTATTTGCTCACACTAGTATTCAACCAAAAGAGCTATAGTGGCACCTCAACTCTTAATTTAAAGGAATCTTAAGAAGATAGTCTAGAGCCCTTCACCAATAATTCGACCACACTCTTTGGTTATACATTGTGTATCTGCTTAATAGTTTATAGTTTGAATAATTAGTTTTAATTCTGCATTAGTGTTGCGTTAGATTAGTTTGTCACCTATTCACCCCCACTCTAGATGACCTACAAGTGGTATCAAAACTTGATACTCATGATTTGGGTCTAACAACCTAGAGTTAAAGATCCTTTGTTTAGCTAATCACAATTTTGCATATAAACACATGGATTTCATGACACCTCCTATGTTTGACATTCTTAACCTCCAAACTTGGAAAGTTAAGATGTCTATGTACTTAAAAGCCCTAGGTATTCATGTCTATTTTGCCACCATTAAAGATTTATATTTTGTAATGGCAAATATTTTGAGGCTAATGCAAAAGCCCTTCATGCTTTAAAGTCAACCCTAAATGATGATTATTTATTTTGGGTTTCTAACATTGAGTCGGCTTTTGTAGTATGGAACACTCTTTTCTCTCTTGGGAATAAAAGCCGAATGAAAAGAGAGTGACTGGGATGATGGAAATGCTACTTCCACATGTGCTATATGGTCCAAGGGGATAACCCCCTTGAGGTAAATTCTAAATTCAAACTGGAAGAAGATATTGACATGCCTTATGATGAGCTTGCATCTTTTTGTCAAAAACTTTTTGAAAAATATGATTTATTAAAAATTGAAAATGATAAGTTGAAGAAGGAAAACACTTCTTTGTTAAAAAAAAGAATTCTTTTAAAAATAAATTTGAATGTGTTTTAAAAAAATGAATCTTTTAAAAAGAAATTATTTTGGTGAAAAAGAAAAAAAACCATTTTAAATGAAAATAGCTTTTGAAAAAGAAAATTGTTATAAAAGATGAAAGAAAAGATTTTTATTTTCAAAAAGAAAATGATTCTTACCATGTTTCACATGCTACTATTTTATCATCTTCTATTGACAAAAATGAGATTCATGCTTTGAGAAATAAATTGATTATTTGGGCTCCACTTTGAGCTAATATGCATTTAATCACAATAGGTTGGAATCTATGTTTCACAAGAAATAAGTTCCCACATTAATGCATATAACCAATGGCATACACATGCACACCATGATCACACTCATTCATCCATGTATGGTAGAGTGTACAAATGTACACATTGAAATACACCTAGAGGGGGTGAATAGGTGTACTAGCTAATCTAAGATAAATAATGCGCAATTAAAAAACTCAATTGCAACACACTATATGTAACTAAAGAGTGTGGCCAAATTTTCGATGAAGAGCTCTGAACTATCTCCTCTAGATTCCTCTAGATTAAGAGTTGAGGTGCTATATGAAGCTCTCTGGTTCAACACAAGTGTGGACACACACAAACTATATCTAGCATATGAATATGTGCAATATAAAGCAATGCAAGATATAAGAGAGATAGAGTTGAGAGATAGTGGATCAAACGCAAATGATTGAAACAGGAAAATAATAAAGAAAAGTTTAGAAAATCTTAGTCTCGTTTCAATGTAACCGTGTAGTAAGTGCTAGACGGGTCGATCCACAGGGAAGGATGCGATGGAAGCTTTTTGGAACGATCTTCTTTCTAATTGGCTTGAAAAAGAAAAAGAGATATTGATTGTGAGAATTAGATTTAATCAAGTAAAAGAATATTTACTAATCATCTACCACAACTAAAATATTAGTCTAAAAGAGTGAACATCATATTGAATGAAGAAATATCTACCCAAGGGTTTTGACTGAGAATCAATCAATCAAGAATAAAGATGTTGTAAACCCTAATTAGTTTGCACTAATAAAATTAAACTATAGTTCATCTTAATTTCAAAGCATAGAATTTAAAAGTGCAACCCAAATTAGTTAAACTAAATTATTGTTGGCCCAGAGGCCTTTCACTTTAGTTTTGATGATGATTAACTCATGTAGTTATTGTTACTAATAATCTTGTGATATTTAGTTCCAGATATTTGATCAAGATATTAGTAGGTGATTAGCTTCAACAAAGATATTTTAGAGCTTTCACATAGTGATTTAAGAGCTCGAGCGTCAAGATCGCATCTAGTACTCGGTTGGAGTCAAGCTCGTTGGATCGTATTTTTAGATCGAGTCAACTTGGAGACGACATTCTACAAGAAAACATCGGTTTGTTTAGTTTAAAATTGTTTAGATCATTGTAAATATTAGATAGTGTTGATATGCTCAAGTTCACAATACACACATTAGTTTAAAGTTTCATGTTTTGATTTTTTGGTTTAACCGATCTTGGTTTTCATGTCAAAAACATAGATCTAATACCTTTCATGTATATTAGATTCTATCCATATACAACATGCTTAAAAGTTGTTTCAATATCATGTTTTTGTATTTACATGAGTTTTGGAGAAAACGATTTTTCTATTTCAAAAATTCAAGTTTTGGAAAATACAGTTTTTGGTTTAAGGCAAAATTTAATCTCACAAAAATGGTTCAAATAGTTTGATATATGTGTTGAATTTTACTCACACATATTTTTATTTCAAAGATATAATAAGAACTGATTTTTCTAGAATTTATGAGATTTTATGGGATTTAATTGAAGTCAAAAATCCTAGTTTTTAAATCCTGAAATAATCCCTGCTAGGTTCTGGCGGTCGACTGGGCCGGTCGACCGGACCAAGAGTCGGTCGACCGGCACAGTCGACCGATGTACACGAAGTTGTGCACAGGGCCCAGCCTTTTTGGCCGGTCGACAGGGCGGTCGACCGACTGAAAGCACCCCACTCTCGGGTGGGGCCGGTTGATCGGGCGGTAAACCGTAGGCATTGGCACGGTCGACCGGGCGGTCGACCGCTGGCTCAACGGTCAGAAAAATGACCGTTGGCCGGTCGACTGGCCGGTCGACCGAAAGGGCATTTCTGCCCTTTCCAGCTGCCAACGGGCAAAATTTTGTGGGGGTTATAAACACCCCACATTTGAGCTGGTTTTCAATAAGTTTTTAGAGAACAAAAATTTCCATCTTTACAAGTGTCTAATAGCAAGTTTTCAAAAGAGTTTTTAAGCTAAAAAGATTTATCTTTATTTGTTTTCAAGGGTTGGAAAAATCAAAGAAAAATAGAGTATTTGGGAGATTTGTTTTGTTCTTAATTTCTATCAAATTCTTGTTGTTTTTCTAAGTATTTTTCTTTGTGATTTGATTTCCAAACACCTTGATTTCTCACACTTGAGCAATCATATCTATCTTATCTATTAGGATCATTGTTTAGTGAGAAAGAATTGGTTTGTGGTTTAGTGAGACCACCAAGTTGTAAACCTCATCTCTTTGTATTGTTGGTATCCCTCTTGGGTAGAGGTGATTGTGGAGATTGAGTTGAATCCCTCTAAGTGTAGAGGTGATTGTGGTTGTTTGACTTTGTACCTATCCCTTATTGTGAGGTTGATATTGTGTTGGCTTTGTGCCTTGCCTCTAAGTGTAGAAGTTGTATTTGTTGGAGAGAGGAGTTATGTACTCCCGATTGTATTTGCCCAAATCCTCAGTGAAGGTTCCCTATGTGAGAAGTCCTGTGTGGACGAGTTAGCGGAAATCCTTCTGTGTGAAGACGGGGACGTAGAGCTGGGTGCTCGAATCTCGAAACATATCTTGGTGTTTGCGATTGATCCACTTTCTCTAACTCTCTCTTACTTTGTGCCTTACATTGATTCATATTGTCATATCATTCATATATGCTTGGGTTACTTGTTTGTGTGCCAGACTTGTGTTCAACCAAGAGAGCTTCTTATAGCACCTCAACTCTTATTTAGAGGAATTTAGAGGAGATAGTCCAGAGCCCTTCACCGGGAATTCAGCTACACTCTTTGGTTACACTAAGTGTGTTGCAATTAGTTTTTAATTCCGCATTATTTTTCATTAGATTAGCCTAACATCTATTCACCCCCTTCTTAGTTTTTTCAATTAGTATCAGAGCCTACGCTCCTGATATTAGGTTTAACCACCTAGGAGTGAGATCTTGGTTGCTAATCTACACTTGCATTTGCACACATATTATTTGTGCTCATGGATATCCCTCCTATGTTTGATATCTCTAAAATTGAGATATGGAAGGTTATGATGAGTTGTCATTTAAAAGCCATAAGTTGGAAAGCTTACCTTGCCATTATCAAGGCACTTAGAAAATCACTTAGTGAAGAATATTTAAATGTGGTTTCTCATTGTGATTCTGCTTTGCAGTGTGGAACATCTTGACCTCTTCAAAGTTTCAATTGCCAAACCATGTGGAGAAGGAATCTAGTGAAGAAGAGTCCGAGCAACATTACTTCATGGTCTAAGGGAATGACTCCCTTGAGGTAAACTCGGATACTCAACTAGATGATGCTAATTCTTCTTGTTCTGAATATATTGATGCCGATGCATTAAATGAAGAACTATCTATTGTTTGTGAGAACCTCTTTGAAAAATATAAAATTTTGAAAAAGAAGACTTTTAAATTAATTAAAGAAAATAAGGATTTGTCTTCTAAATTTGAGATTGTTTTGCAAGAGAGGGATGAGATTTCAAGTGAAGGTGATTCATTGAAATCCCAACTTGAACTTGCCTTAAATGAAATAAAATTTTGAAAAGTAAAAATGATTGTGAGATTGTTTTGAAGAAAAATGAAGTTATATCTTCAAAACTTAATTTTGTTATAAAAGAAAATGAATCTTTGAAACCAAAATAATTTCTATTTCAAATGAATTGGATTTGGTTTCTAAAAAAAATATTTCTTTGAAAAATAATTTAGACTCACATGTTTACCATGCTAGTGTAGCTTCACCTTCTAGCATATCTATTACATGCACCTCTTCGTCTATAATTGAAAATGATATATGTACATTAAAGAAGAGTGTTGATTATTTGGGCTCTACTTTGAGCTAATGTACCATGAACCACTCACGATTGGAATTCATGTTTCGAAAGAAATAAGTACCTCCTATGCATGCACACAAATCACGGCATACACATGCTCCTCACGTTCACACTCAAAATACTATGTATGCTCATGTGTACACATGTACACATTGTGGACGCAAGGGCCACCTTGCTAAATTTTGTTATGATAGGATTCATGATTCAAATTTAGCAAATAGATTTATTTGGGTTAGGAAAGGTCAAACCCGCATGGACCCAATAGAATATGGTACCAAAGACTACTCCTATTTTATTTGATGTAGGTGTGGGCTCTCACTTGACGTGAGAGTGATAGTGCCTTGAGATGGATGCATTCCGAGCTAAATGGTTACAATTTTGGATGCATCACTTTCAAGGGAAGTTTGGTGGAAGGACCACCATGGTTTGGAGACATAGAGATGTGCCCTATTGGTTTTGGTAACGATCTCTTACTCCTATTTATGTTTACATGTTTTTAAATTATTCATTTATAGCATGTCATGTTTTAATGCTCATTATGCCATGATAATTAGACCTATGACATACATGCATAGTATTTGAGATACACTCATGTTTATATGGACCATTATCTTTATGTACTCACTTTAGTTTAACTATTGTGTATGTCCTAGTTCTAATACATGTGTATTCACATAATGATCATATTGGTTTATGTTTCATTTTATGCTTCATGATTTTTTACTTAACTTGGATATATATACTTATACAACTAATGAGCCACAAATAAATTATTATATATTTGTGCTTGATTTTTCATTTGTACCCATTAGATGTATTAGTATAGCCTAGTTTTGATGATTCATGCATTTTGACTTGTATTCCCCATTTTTGGACATGTTTTCATGATATTGTGTTTTAACTTCATGTATATGTTAATTTTGCCATAACTATTGGATATAAATGTATAACCTTGAGTCATTTGCCTTTCATGCAAAAACTCTTTATAGACTCAATTGTGTTTGGATATGTGTGTATACCTTTAGTTTTGTCAAAACATACATATGCCATGAAGTTAATATCATTATTTTGATGAAAATTAAATTTTAATGATTTTCGTGTTTTCGTTTATAAAGGAATTTCATATGAGCCTTATTGCGCATTTCTATGTCTATGTTTTCACATAATAGTTGTACACTCACATTATTCTTGTTTTCTCATGACTTTATTTTCATGAGTCATATATGTGCTTTATAGATCTTGAGTGTCAATGATCGTGTGATATACATGTTTTTCATGGAATGTAGTTTTTGTCTTATTCCTTACTTGAAGGACTTCGTACTAGTTTACAAGCTTATCATTAAACTACTTCGTATTCTTCATTTTGGTAGAGTTTTCAAACATGATAAAATTATTTTCAAACTTATTTTTAAAAATCCCTACATATTCAAGAGCGGTTGGTTGGGCGACCATGCCTTGTATGCTCAAATTGAAATTTTTTTAAACATGTACATGAAAGGGTGGTAGGTATGAGTTATACATTTGATTCTCATCATATTTTTCAATTGATATCTCAATTAATGTTATTTTTGTTGTATACTCATATTTGGTCTTATATATGTATGTTTTGAACTTCAAAGGTATCAATTTCAATTGATATTTATATTTTCATACATATAGATTTGATTGTGCTTATTATATCTTTATATCTTAAAGCACACAAATTATATTTATGCTAAGTTTGTTTTAGTTCTTAATGACCATTACTTTTCAAATTGATATCTTACACAAGCCTATGCATCATTTCATTGGTGTTTCATAAAGAGGGAGAAAAATTCATGTTTTAGTCTTTCAATTGATATCAACTAAAACTCTTTCAATCTATTTTTTCAATTAGTATCCTACTCCCAAACGTATGACATAAAGTTAAAATAATATCATTTCAATTAGTTTCCTATGCTCCAAAATGAAAAATATTTGAATTTGGAACTTGCTTACATTTTCATTATTGATATCAAGAAATTTAAATTGACTTTATCCTAAATTTGGTATCATTATTGCAAAATGATTTGTTTTAACCAAATAGTTCATTTCTTTTTCAATTAATATCATGTTTCATTTTAAATTGGTATCTATGTTTTCATAAATATAATTTCATTTGATATCTATATTACATAATGTTTTCAATTGGTATAGTTTGAAGATAATTTCAAATTGGTATCAATAAATGTTGTTTGCTTTCATTGGTATCTTTGGTATCATGAACATGTGTTTATTTACAATTCGTAACATACTTTACACACTCATGTATCTTTCAATTAGTACATATATATTTCAATTGGTATCAAAAACATCCATTGTTTCATTTTCCATTGGTATCAATGTTTACAAGATTTTTTTCAATTGGTATCTTTTGGTATCTCAAAATGTTTTGCTTATTTTAAATTGGTATCATAATTTGGTATCATTATGTTTTGATATGTATTTGCTTATATGTAAGGGGATCTTAACATCTTCTCCCTATATATCTTCTTTATTGCTTGATTTATGCATAAAGGGAGAGAACATTTTATGTCCCTTTTGTTTATTTTTATTTTGACAAAAAAAAGAAGAAAATTATTTTTGTTTATTGAGTTTATATTTGCCCCTTTGTTGATGATTAACAAAAAGGGGGAGAAATATTTGTATTTTATATGCATGTTTATGTGTGTTTTCCATTGACATCTAGTGCATATATGTCAATAAATATCAATTGATATCAAGAACATTATTTCTTTTGGTATCAAGAGCATTATATTGTTTATACATAGTTTTGGTATGCTTATTGTTTATGCTATGCATGAGTTAAGGGGGAGCTTCTATGAAGCTTAACTTTAATCCATGCATATATAACTCCATGAGTTTTGTCATCATCAAAAAGGGGGAGATTGTTGGCCCAGGGGCCTTTCACTCTAGTTTTGATAATGATTAACTCATGTAGTTATTGTTACTAATAATCTTGTGATATTTAGTTCCACATATTTGATCAAGATATTAGTAGGTGATTAGCTTCAATAAAGGTGTTTTGGAACTTTCACATGGTGATTCAAGAGCTCGAGCGTCAAGATCGCATCTAGTACTCAGTTGGAGTCAAGCTCGTTGGATCGTGTTTGGATCGAGTCGACTTGAAGACGGCATTCTACAAGAAGACCTCAGTTTGTTTAGTTTAAGATTGTTTAGATCATTGTAAAGATTAGATAATGTTGATATGCTCAAGTTCACAATACACACACTAGTTTAAAGTTTCATGTTTTGGTTTTTCGGTTTAACTGATCTTGGTTTTCATGTTAAAACATAGATATAATACCTTTCATGTATATTGGATTCTATCCATATATAACATGCTTAAAAGTTGTTTCAATATCATGTTTTTTGTATTTACATGAGTTTAGGAGAAAATGATTTTTCTATTTCAAAAATCTAAGTTTTGAAAAATACAGTTTTTGGTTTAAGGCAAAATTTCAATCTCACAAAAATGATTCAAATAGTTTGATATATGTGTTATATTTACTCACACATATTTGTATTTCAAAGATATAATAAGAACTGATTTTTGTGAAATATATGAGATTTTATGGGATTTAATTGAAGTCAAAAATCCTAGTTTTTAAATCCTGAAATAATCCCTACCAGGCTCTGGCGGTCAACCGGGCTGGTCGACCGGACCAAGAGTCGGTCGACCAGCACGATCGACCAATGTGCACGAAGACGTGCACAGGGCCAGCCTCTTTGGCCGGTCGACATTGACCGACTGAAAGCACCCCACTCTCGGTGGGGCCGGTCGACCGTAGGCATTGGCACGGTCGACCAGGCGGTCGACCGCTGGCTCAATGGTCAGAAAAATAACCGTTGGCCAGTCGACCAGCCAGTCGACCGGAAGGGCATTTTTGCCCTTTCCAGCTGCCAACGGACAGAATTTTGTGGGGGCTATAAATACCCCACATTTGAGCTGGTTTTCAATAAGTTTTTAGAGAGCAAAAATTCTCATCTTTACAAGTGTTTAACAGCAAGTTTTTAAAAGAGTTTTAAAGCCAAAAAGATTTATCTTTATTTGTTTTTAAGGGTTGGAAAAATCAAAGAAAAATAGAGTATTTGAGAGATTTGTTTTGTTCTTCATTTCTATCAACATCTTGTTGTTTTCCCAAGTATTTTTCTTTGTGATTTGATTTCTAAACACCTTGATTTCTCACACTTGAGCTATCATATCTATCCTATCTATTAGGATCATTATTTAGTGAGAAAGAAATTGGTTTGTGGTTTAGTGAGACCACCAAGTTGTAAACCTCATCTCTTTGTATTGTTGGTATCCCTCTTGGGTAGAGATGATTGTGGAGATTGAGTTGAATCTCTCTAAGTGTAGAGGTGATTGTGGTTGTTTGGCTTAGTGCCTATCCCTCATTTGTGAGGTTGATATTGTGTTGGCTTTGTGCCTTACTTCTAAGTGTAGAGGTTGTATTTATTAGAGAGAGGAGTTGTGTACTCCCGATTGTATTTACACAAATCCTCAGTGGAGGTTCCCTGCGTGGGAAGTCCTGTGTAGATGAGTTAGTGGAAATCCTTTTGTGTGAAGGAGGGGACATAGAGCTGGGTGCTCGAACCTCAAAATGTATCTTGGTGTTTATGATTGATCCACTTTCTCTAACTCTCTCTTTTACTTTGTGCCTTGCATTGATTCATATTGTCATATCATTCATATATGCTTGGGTTGCTTGTTTGTGTGCCAGACTTGTGTTCAACCAAGAGAGCTTCATATAGTACCTCAACTCTTATTTAGAAGAATTTAGAGGAGATAATCTAGAGCCCTTCACCGAGAATTTGGCTACACTCTTTGGTTACACTAAGTGTGTTGCAATTAGTTTTTAATTTCATATTATTTGTCATTAGATTAGCCTAACACCTATTCACCCCCTCTCTAGGTGTTTTTCAATTATTGATTCATCTTCAAGAACATCAATTTAATCCTAGGGTTTCTAACAAGCATAGATGTCAATCAGTTCATCTTTTAAACTAAACTAGGGTTGATCGAGAGATGAGCAAACTATAGGTTTAATTAGTTATTCATATTTTTATTTTTATTTTCAATTTTTATTTTGAATAAGAAAATTTGAATGAAAACTAAAAGAAGAAAAACAAATAAGCTAAGCAGAAAACTAAATAAAATTGCAAAGTAAGAAGAGAAAGAAGAATGAAGAACATTTTTATTGGATGTTACTGACCAATTACAAAGCTCTCCTGCTTTTTCAACAATCTTCTTCTCTAAATAAAAAATGAAAAATACAAGAAAATTCAGAAAGAAGAAAAGATCTAAAGAAAACCCTAAGCTTCAGCTCTGAGATCCCCCTCTCTGTTGCTCTGCAGGGGTATTTATAGGAGATTTAAGACGTAGAGTCCCAGTACAACGCTCTCACGAAACCGTGTTGCCAGATGTATCCAAACGGCCGCGAAAACGCGGCTATAGCCGCGTTTCCGCAGCAAAAGCGTAGCCAATGGCCACACGCTTTTTCGCGTGGCCTTCTCTGGTATGTCCGTCTGGGCGCCTCCTCTTGGATTCTGCATTCTGATCCTCGATCTTGAGAATTCGGGATAACTTGTGAATCAAGTTATCAAAAATCTGAATTTAAAAAGGAGTTGGTCCTTTATCTTTATCTTCAAGTCTTTCTTCCCTTTATCTTTATCTTGTAGTGCAATCAACCAGGTTCAAGTAGAATCTATCTCTGATTTTAGTTAGGATAAGGATCCATCTTATTTTATCCTTATTCTCCTCTTGATTTGAATAGCAATAAAGAGTCCTACTTTATCCTTCCTCCTCCTCCCCTAGATTTTAAATTAATAATTTAAACTTCAAGTTTAGATTAGGTTAGATAAGATAGTAGCATCTAAATTACTAAAAAAATCATGCATGTGGGCTTGCGGGCTTTTTGTGCATCTGGGCTTCAATTGAGCTTCATTTATTTATTCTTAATTACTCAAGGCCTGCACAACACTAAATAATAAAACATTACATAACAGTGCTTTATAAAAGAATAAGTGGGGAAATATGATGATAAATATGATGACAAATATGCATTTTTGACTACCTATCACACCCCCACACTTATCTTTTTGCTCGTCCTCGAGTAAAAATAAAAAAGAAAAAGGAAAAGAAAATAAAAACTAACCTATCCTAACTCACTTTTGTAGGAATCACGGTTGCACTTAGGACATGTAACAAGCCGTTAAACCTCTATGTTACCCCTAAAGGACGAGTGTTGTCTCGTGAGGGTTTTCAGTGGATTATACTCACAAAATCCATAAAAAAAAGAAAATGTTAGTGATTAAAAAAATTTTATTTTTTAATTTTGAAAAAGGAGAGAAATATTTGAAGTATGTTTGAAGAAACTAAGCAATCTATAAGTTTTAGGATTATCATTTTTATTCATTCTTGAACTTAGTCTCTATACAATAATTTGTTATCAATTTTAGGTAAGGATTAAGATTGAATTTTTATATATAGTCTCTTTTGTTACCCTAAGTCATATGTATCCTTGTGAATGTGAATCTTTACTAGGACTTCTTTAACTTGGACTCCCATGCCTCTTTATTATATATATATATATATATATATATATATATATATATATATATATATATATATATATATATATATTAAAATATGTATAACTCATCTAATTTTCTTTTGTATAAGTATCAAGGCTTCTTGAGGCCCTCATACCTAACTAATTGACTATTAGATGTGTTAGTACATATATAGATAATATTTCTTAGTTTTTTTTAGGCTTTCTAATTCACCCATGTAGAGAGCCTAAGGTCGGTGGCTCCAAAACCGGTCGGTTTTAGGGCACCTGGTGAGAAAACACCCCACGGACTTAAGAATTCGAGTGAACTAGGTCACAAAACTAAGGACTTTATTTATAAAATCACCTTTAGGCATGAATACTTATGCTTCTTGAGGCACATGTATCCAGCTTAATTAGAACTCCATATTTTTTATTTATATTATTATATTATTATATCTTTTTTATAAGGCACAAGAGTCTTTATCATAGAATCCTAGATGTGTAAGTGTATTAGGTATGCACATTTCATTAAGGTAAAAATCAAGGCTAAATTCAATTTTTCCTCCTATACCTAAAAATCCAACAATTTATTTTATTTTGACCAAGTTTTTAGAAATCCTAATTATGATTTTCCTAATTCTTAAGATTAACTTGGATTTCTTTCAAAAGATAATTCAAAATATTTGTTTCCTTTTTCAAATATATATATATATATATATGTATATATTGAAATAAAAAAGAAAAATTTTGTTAAGTTAATAACCTAAGGTTAGTGAGTTATGTTAACAGCAACCTACAGTTAGTCAGTAATAAATATATATATTTTATTTTTATTATTTATTTATTTATTTTTATATATTTTTAAGTTAGGCGTTAGTACCCTCCCCCACACTTATCTCATGCATTGTCCCCAATGTATGCATGTTTGTATAAATGCATGAAATGAACAAGCAGAGAGGTAAAGTTACTGATACATTGGGTCAAAAAGACCCATGGATGTGTCTGCTTCCGGTACTGATTCCAAAAATAGTTTCAGACGTTGACCATTTACCTTGAATTCATTTTCATTCTTAGGGTCGTATATCTCTATGGCTCCATGTGGAAATACAGTTTTAACAACGAAAGGCCCTGTCCATCTTGATTTCAACTTTCCTGAAAAAAGGTGAAGTCTAGAATTATAGAGTAAGACTTTTTGTCCTTGGACAAAAGTTTTTCTCATGATGAACTTATCATGAAAAACCTTAACCCTATCTTTCATAATCTTTGCATTTTCATACGCCTCGTTCCTTAACTCCTCAAGTTCAGAAATTTGCAATTTCTGAAACGCACCAGCCTTATCTAGATCAAAATTCAGCTGCTTAATTGTCCATAAGGTTCGGTGCTCTAACTCAACAGGAAGGTGGCAAGCCTTTCTAAAAACTAATCTATAAGGAGACATTCCTAGAATCGTTTTAAAGGCGGTCCTATATGCCCATAAGGCATCCACTAATTTGGTGGACCAGTCCTTCCTGTTTTGATTCACAGTTTTCTCCAAGATAAGCTTAACTTGCCTATTTGAGACTTCTACCTTTCCACTGGTTTGAGGATGGTAAGGTATGAATAACTTGTGTGTTATGGCATATTTTTGTATAAGTTCTTCAAAAGTTCTATTACAAAAATGTGTATCATTATCACTAATTATGGCACGAGGGGTTCCAAAGCATGAATAAGATGTTTTCTTTCAAGAACTTGACAACAACTTTGTTGTCCTTTGTCTTGCAAGGGATGGCTTCAACCTATTTAGATACGTAATTTACAGCCAACAAGATGCATTGGTGCCTAAATGAATTAGGGAAGGGACCTATAAAATCAATGCCCCAAACATCAAAGATTTCTACTTCTTGAATTAGGTTTAGGGGCATCATATTACGTTTAGAAATCCTTCCTATCATTTGGCATCTTGTGCAAGTTTTACAAAAGTCAAATGTGTCTATAAACAAAGTGGGCCAATAGAAGCCACTCTGTAGTACCTTTTCGGCTGTTTTACGGGGATCAAAGTGTCCACCGCACGCAAATTCGTGACAAAGGCCTTGAACAGTTCTAGTATGCTCTTTGGGAACACATCTCCTAGTTATTTGGTCGCTACAATATTTGAAGAGGTAAGGGTCCTCCCACATGAAATACCGGACTTCAGATAAGAACTGGTGTCTATCCTGTTTTGACAAACTAGATGGGGTTTGGTTTCTGACTAAGTAATTAACTATGTCGACAAACCATGGTTCCGTAGAGATGGCTAAAAGTTGTTCATCGGGGAAATTATTGTTGATGGGCAGTTCGCCGGAAGGTGCGTTTGGCACACGAGAGAGATGGTCGGCGACGATATTTTTGACACCCTTTTTATCTTGAGTTTCGAGATCAAATTCTTGGAGGAGGATCCAATGAATGAGTCGGGCCTTCGCATCCTTCTTGAGCATTAGGTATCGAAGTGCAGAATGGTCGGTGAATATCGTGATTTTTGTCCGAAGTAGGTATGGGCGGAATCTCTCCAATGCGAACACTACTGCCAAGAATTCTTTCTCGGTTGTAGTATAATTCACTTGGGCATCATTAAGTGTCCTACTTGAATAATAGATCATGTGCTGCTTGTTATCTTTGCGTTGTCCGAAGACAGCGCCTATAGCAAAATCGAAAGCATCACAGATGATCTCAAAGGGTTTGGACGAGTCTGGAGGTGAGATGATAGGTGCAGAGATAAGTTCCAATTTTAGCTTCTCCCATGCACCACGACACTTGTCATCAAAGATGAAGGGCACGTCTTTGGCTAAAAGGTTTGTAATGGGTCTAGCAATTTTGCTAAAATCCCTAATGAACCTACGGTAAAACCCGGCGTGTCCTAAAAAAGAACGAATGTCTTTCACGCATCGTGAAATTGGGAGTTTGGCTATGATCTCCACCTTAGCCTTATCCATTTTGATCCCTTTCTTAGATATCTCATGACCAAGGACAATCTCATGCTGCACCATAAAGTGGCACTTTCTCAATTTAGGGTCAAGTTTTTTTCGGTGCACTTTTTTAGTACTAGTTCTAAGTGATGTAGACATTGGTTAAACGAATTTCCATAGACGGAGATGTCGTCCATGAAGATCTCCAAGTAACGCTCGACCATGTCGGAGAAAAGGGTTAACATGCAACGTTGGAATGTCGCGGGGGCATTGCATAGGCTGAAAGGCATTCGGTGATAAGCAAACGTCACAAATGGACATGTGAATGTTGTCTTTTCTTGGTCCTCTGAGGCTATTGGATTTGGTTATACCCTGAATAACTATCCAAGAAACAGAATACTCATGGCACGCTAATCGTTCCAGCATTTGTCGATAAATGGGAGGGAAAAATGGTCTTTTCTAGTAGCGGCGTTCAACTTGCGATAGTCTATACATACTCGAATCTTGGTTGGTAGTTGTGTTTACACTAACTCTTGCTTGTCATTTTTCACCACAGTAAAACTGGAGTTTTTAGGGATTACGTACACTAGGCTGACCCATTGGCTATCGGAAATGGGATAAATGATCCCATTATCCAACATTTTGACTATTTCGTCTTGTACAACCTCTTGCATGAGCGGGTTTAGCCTACGCTGTGGGTCTCTCTTCGGTTTAACCCCTTCATTTAGATGGATTCTATGCTGACTATTTTAGGGCTTAGTCCCTTGATATCGGCCATAGTCCAACCAATGGCTTCTGTAAGTACACCTAGAGGGGGGGTGAATAGGTGTACGGCTAATCTAATGAACAAAATGCGAAAATTAAAACTTAAATTGCAACACACTTAGTGTAACCAACGAGTGTAGCCGAATTCCCAGTGAAGGGCTCTAGACTAACTCATCTTGATTCCTCTGAATAAGAGTTGAGGTGCTATATGAAGCTCTCATGGTTAAACACAAGTGAGGCACACACAAACAACAAAAGCATATATATGATATGGCAATATGATGCAATGCTCAAAGTAATAGAGAGAGTTAGAGAAAGTGGATCAATCACAAACACACGGATATGTTTCGAGGTTCGAGCACACAGCTCTACGTCCCCGCCTTCACACAGAAGGATTTCCACTAACTTGTCCACACAGGACTTCCCACACAGGGAAACCTCCAATGAGGATTTGGGGCAATACAATAACTGGGAATACACAACTCCTCTCTCAAATACAACACAACCTTTACACTTAGAGGTTAGGCACAAAGCCACTCAAACACAATCACCTCACACTTGAGGGATGGGCACAAAGCCAAACAACCAATCAACCTCTCACTAGAGGGATATGGTGCAAAGCCACCACTCCAACAATCAACCTCTACACAAGAGGGATATCACAAAAGAGGAGGGTTTACAACTTGGTGATCACAAAGACCACAAACAACTTCTTTCTCACTAAATAAAGATCCTATTAGATAGGAGATATGATAAGCTCAAGTGAGAAAATAAAGTGTTTGGAAATGAAAACAACAAAGAAAAACACTTGGGAAAATCACAAGATAGATATTGAAATAAAGATCAAAAACCAATTCCCAAATACTCTCCTTTTCTTTGAATTTTCCAACACTTTAAAACAAATGAAGATAGATCTTTTGAACCCAAAACTCTTTTAAAAACTTGCTGTTTAAACACTAGAGAAGTAGGAAGTTTTTGCTCTAAAAACTTGGAGAGAAACATCTCTCAAATGGGGTATTTATAGCCCATTACAAAATCTGCCCATTGCCTGGCAGAAAGGTCAGTTTTGACCTTCGGTTGATCGGCTGGTCAACCGACCAACGGTCAAAAATATAACCGTTGAGCCTGCCGGTCGACCATGCCAAATCCAGAGAGCAATGGCTGGTCGACCGCTCGGTCGACCATGCCAAGCCTCACGGTCGACCGTCCGGTCGACCGCCCGCACCCGAGAGTGGGGGCACTTTCAGTCGGTCGACGGCCTAAGTGGCTGGCCTGCGTGTGCGTCTTTGTGCACGTCGGTTGACCGGTCGACCGACTCTGGGTCCAGTCGACCGGCCCGGTTAACCGCCAGAGCCTGGAAGGGCTGATTATAGGATTTAAAACTTGAGTTTTTTAATATCAAATAAATCCCATAAAATCTCTAAAAATCCACAAAAATAGTTTCAGTATAATACTGTAATATACAAACATGTTTGAGTAAAATCAAACCATGGTACAAACATTTTGAACTATTTTTGTAACTTAGAAATTTTGCCAAAAACCAAAATTCGTATTTTCCAAAACTTAGATTTTGAAATGAAAATCCGATTTTTCCAAAACACATCCAAATAAAAAAATATGATATAGAAATAACATTTAAGCTTAAGCATGTAGTATATGGATAGAATCCAATATACATGACAGATATATATCACTGTTTTTGACATTTAAATCCGAAAATAAGTTTTGTTAAAATACCAAAACTCCAAACTCATGAAATAGACTATCAAACTAAGTTTGTTTAAATAGTTGAAGCATAGATGTATATAGAACAAATCTAATATACATTAAACCATGTAAACTTGTTGATTCTATCTATTCATGAAAATCAAGATCGGTTAAACCAAAAAATCGAAAACAAAAACATGAAACTTAAAACAAGTGTGTGTATTGTGAACTTGAGTATATCACACTATCTAATCTTTAACAATAGATCTAAACAATAATCTAAACACTGTACCGAAGTCTTCTTGTAGAGCGCTGTCTCCAAGTCGACTCGACCCAAACGTGATCCACCGAGCTTGACTCCAACCGAGTGCTAGATATGAACTTTGACGCTCGGGCTCTTGAATCACCATGTGAAAGCTCCAAAATACCTTTATTGAAGCTAATCACCTACTAATATCTTGCTTACATATCTGAAACTAAACATCACAAGATTATTAGTAAACTATAACTACATGAGTTAATCATCATCAAAACTAGAGTGGAAGGCCTCTGGGCCAACAATCTCCCCTTTTTGATGTTGACAAAACTCATAGAGTTATATATGCATAGATTAAAGTTAAGCTTCAAAGAAGCTCCCCCTTAACTCATGCATAGCAATAAATAATAAATATATGCAATGAATACTAAACATGAATATGCATCAACATGCATAAAACAATAAAATGAACATGCTCTTGATACCAAACTTTTAAAATAAATTCCTTTTCCTTTTTCAAATAAACATGTTCTTTAAATAATTGCTCTTGATACCAATAAAAATTTCAATATGAAAACTTTATCAATAAAAGCAACATAAAAACTCTTGATACCAATCAATAAAAAAATTCTTGATACCAATTGGAAGATAATCAATTAAAAGCTTTTGATACCAACAATAAAAAATATCAATATGAAACAACTTTGATATAAACTTACAAATAAATAATAAACATGCATATAACCTCAAATACTTCTCCCCCTTTTTGTCAAATCATCAACAAAGGGGTCAAAGAGAATAATAAAACAATGTTCTCCCCCTTTTTATCATTAAACAAAAAATATCAATAAGGGGTGAAATCAAAACAAAACATTAAGATACCAATTGAAAAAAAAATATATTAATTTCATGCATCATGATATCAATTGAAAATAAAAAAAACATACCAATTAAAGGTACATGAAACAAATATTTTTAATATAAATTTAAATACCAATTGTAAGTAAATAAATCATGTTGACGAATCCAACTAAAAATTTTGATATCAATTAAAAAATATATAGATAATCTTGATATCAATTGTAAAGATTAGTACGAATTGAAAGTAATTTTTATTAGGAACATATGATACCAAAAATAATCAATATCCCTTTTTTAATCATATTTCAACATAAAGTGTGGGAGTAGAATACCAAAGGTAAGCAAAACCAATTGAAAAGTGAAATATAAATTTTCTCCCCCTTTATGAAATACCAAATAAAATAATGCATAAGCTTGTATAAGATACCAATTGAAACATAATCAATTGAAGTATAATAGTCATTGAAGAAATCAAGCTTAACATAACTAAAATTTGTGCTCAAAGATATAGAGATATAGTAAGCACAAATAAAGCATATATATATATATATGAAAAATTGAATACCAATCGAAATTGATACTATTTGAAGTGTAAGCATGCATATATATAAAAACATATATGAGTATACAAAAAAAAAATGTCAATAGTGATCCCAATTGAAAAGATCCAATGATATCAATTGAAAACACAATAAGATCAAGTGTATAACTCATATTACCTACCACCCATTTCATGCACATGTTTAAAATGGATTTTCAATAAGAAGCATACAAGGCATAATCGCCCAACCAACCGCCCTTAAATGGGTAGGAGTTTTCAAAAATAAGTTTGAAAATATAGTATATTTGAAAAATTCTATCATAATGAAGAATACGAACTAGTTATATGAAAATTTTAAAAACCTAGTACGAAATCCTTCAAGCAAAGAATAAAACAAAAATATATTCCATTGAAAAATAAGTAAATCACATGATCACCAAACACTCAAAATCTATAAAGCCCATATCACACTAATGAAAAAAAATCATGAGAAAACAATAAATAAAGTGAGTGTATAAGAGTTATGTGAAAAACATTATCATGAAACTAGGCAATAAAGCTCAATATGAAATTCTTTAAAAACAATAAAATCATCGAGACTAGAATCCTTCAAGGTATATGTATGTCATGTATAAACTAAAGTATACATACATATCCAAATATAAATGAGTCCACAAAAGTATATGCATGAAGGCAAGCGGCTCAAGGATATATGTGTATAGCTAATAGTTTAGGCACAATGACATATACAAGAAGTTTAAACATAAACATAAAAATATGTACAAAATAGGAATACAAGTCAAATGCACGAATCATCAAAACTAGGCTATACAAGTACATCTAATGGGTACAAATGAGCATTCAAATACAAACACATAATAATCTATTTGTGGCTCACTAGTTGTACAAGTATATACCTAAGTTTTAATGAAAACTAACATCTAGTTAGTAATCAAAATATGAAGCATAGAAATCAAAACAAAACTCATATGATCATTATGGTAAATGCACATGCATTAGATCTAGGACATACACATCAGTTAAACTAAAGTGAGAACACTAAATATGGGTCCATATAAACATGGGTGTCTCAAATACTAATCATGCATGTCATAGGACTTATAAACATGGCATATGGCATAATGAACATTAAAAATAAGACATGCTATAAATGAATGATCTAAAAGCATGTAAATATAAATGAGGAATAAGAGATAGTTACCAAAACCATGAAGGCAACTCTCCATATCTCCAAAACAAGGTGGTCCTCCCACGAAACTCCCCTTGAAAGTGATGCATCCAAATTGTCCTCATAAAGCTCAGAACGCATCCACCTCAAGGCACCATTACTCTCACGTCATGTGAGAGCCCACACCTACATCAAATACAATAAAGGTGGTCTTTGGTACCCATACTCATTTGGGTCCTTGGGGGTTAGCACCTTTCCTAACCCAAACAAATTTAGTTGCTAAATTTGAATCATATATACGATCATAACAAAACTTAGCAAAGTGGCCCTTACGTCCACAATGTGTACATGTGTACACGTGAGCATACATTGTGTTATAAGTGTGTACGTGAGGAGCATGTGTATGCCATAGTTTATATGCATGCAAAGATGAAACTTGTTTCTTTCGAAATATAGATTCCAACCGTGTGTGGTTCAAGACACAATGGCTCAAAGTAGAGCCCAAACAATCCACACTCTTCTTAAGTATAGATATATCATTTTCAATTAAGGAAGAAGAGGTGCATGCAATAGGTGAGCTAGATGGTGAAGCTAAACTAACATGGCAAACATGTGTATCTAAATCATTTTCAAAGATTTATTTTTATTTAAGCAAACTTCTAAATCTTTTGAAATCAAATCAATTTTGTTTTTCAAAGAATCATTTTCTTTTACAACAAAATCAAGTTTTGAAGATATAACTTTATTTTTCTTCAAAACTTCATTACAATCATTTCTATTTTTCAAAATATCATTTTCTTTTAGGGCAAGTTCAAATTTAGATTTCAATGCATCCCTTTCATTAGAAATCTCCACTTTCTCTTGCAAAACCAAATCTAGTTTTGAACACAAATCCTTATTTTCTTCTTTTAGTTCAAAACTCTTTTTTTTCAAAAGATTATATTTTTCTAACAATTTTTCACAAACAATTGATAGTCCTTCATTTAAAGCATTTGGATCAACATAATCATCACAAGAAGAACTAGCAACATCACCATCTAATTGAGTTTCTGAGTATACCTCAAGGGAGTCATTCCCTTGGACCGTGTAGCATTGTTGCTCGGATTCTCCACTAGATTCATCCTCCACAATGTTGGGCGTTTAAAGTTCGGAGGAGGTCAACGTGTTCCGCACTGCAAAGGCGGAATCACAGTTAGAAACCATAGAAAGATATTCATCTTTATTAAGCGTGCTTCTAAGTGCCTCAAGGGCTTGTGCATTAGCCTCTATATACTTGCTATTACCAAGATAAGATTTCTTGGTAGCGGCAAGGAAAACATCCAAGCCTAGGGTTTTTAGGTACATGGACATCCTAAATTTTCACATGTCAATGTTGGAAACATCAAACATGGGAGGTGACAAGCAATCCATGAGTGTGTGTAAACAATATAAGTGTGCAAATGTAAATATAGATTAGCAAAACCAAGATCACACTCCTAGGTGGTTAAACCAAATATCAGGAGCGTAGGCTCTGATACCAATTATAAATACACCTAGGGGGTGATAGGTGTCCGGCTAATCTAATGAACAAAATGCGAAAATTAAAACTTAAATTGCAACACACTTAGTGTAACCAACGAGTGTAGCCAAATTCCCGGTGAAGGGCTCTGGACTAACTCCTCTTGATTCCTCTGAATAAGAGTTGAGGTGCTATATGAAGCTCTCGTGGTTAAACACAAGTGAGGCACACACAAACAACACAAGCATATATATGATATGGCAATATGATGCAATGCTCAAAGTAATAGAGAGAGTTAGAGAAAGTGGATCAATCACAAACACACGGATATATTTCGAGGTTCGAGCACACAGCTCTACGTCCCCGCCTTCACACAGAAGGATTTTCACTAACTTGTCCACACAGGACTTCCCACACAGGGAAACCTCCAATGAGAATTTGGGACAATACAATAACCGGGAGTACACAACTCCTCTCTCAAATACAACACAACCTCTACACTTAGAGGTTAGGCACAAAGCCACTCAAACACAATCACCTCACACTTGAGGGATGGGTACAAAGCCAAACAACCAATCAACCTCTCACTAGAGGGATAGGGTACAAAGCCACCACTCCAACAATCAATCTCTATACAAGAAGGATGTCATAAAAGAGGAAGGTTTACAACTTGGTGATCACAAAGATCACAAACAACTTCTTTCTCACTATACAAAGATCCTAATAGATAGGTAGATATGATAAGCTTAAGTGAGAAAATAAAGTGTTTGAAAATGAAAACAACAAAGAAAAACACTTGAGAAAATCACAAGATAGATATTGAAATAAAGATCAAAAATCAATTCCCAAATACTCTCTTTTTCTTTTAATTTTCCAACACTTTAAAACAAATGAAGAAAGATTTTTTGAACCCAAAACTCTTTTGAAAACATGCTGTTTAAACACTAGAGAAGTAGAAAATTTTTGCTCTAAAAGCTTGGAGAGAAATATCTCTCAAATGGGGTATTTATAGCCCATTACAAAATCTGCCCGTTGGCTGGCAGAAAGGTCAGTTTTGACCTTCCGGTCGACCGGCCGGTCGACCAGCCAATGGTCAAAAATATGACCGTTGAGCCTGCCGGTCGACCGTGCGGTCGACCGTGCCAAATCCAGAGAGCAGTTGATCTCTGGCCGGTTGACCGCTCGGTCGACCGTGCCAAGCCTCATGGTCGACCGTCCGGTCGACCGCCCCCACCTGAGAGTGGGGCACTTTCAGTCGGTTGACCGCTCAGTCGACCGGCCTAAGTGGCTGGCCTGCGTGCATCTCCTTGTGCACGTCAGTCGACCGGTCCGGTCGACCGAATCTGGGTCCGGTCGACCGGCCCGGTCGACTGCCAGAGCCTGGCAGGGCTGATTATAGGATTTAAAACTTGAGTTTTTTAATATCAAATAAATCCCATAAAATCTCTAAAAATCCACAAAAATAGTTTCACTATAATACTTTGATATACAAACATGTTTGAGTAAAATCAAACCATGTTACAAATATTTTAAAGTATTTTTGTAACTTAGAAATTTTGCCGAAAACTAAAATTCATATTTTCCAAAACTTAGATTTTGAAATGGAAATCCGATTTTTCCAAAACACATCCAAATATAAAAACATGATATAGAAACAACATTTAAGCATGTAGTATATGGATAGAATCCAATATACATGAGAGATATATATATCATTATTTTTGACATTTAAATCCGAAAATAAGTTTTGTTAAAATACCAAAACTCCAAACTTATGAAATAGACTATCAAACTAAGTTTGTTTAAATAGTTGAAGCATAGATGTATATAGAACAAATCTAATATACATTAAATCATGTAAACTTGTTGATTCTATCTATTCATGAAAACCAAGATCGGTTAAACCAAAAAACCGAAAACCAGAACATGAAACTTAAAACAAGTGTGTGTATTGTGAACTTGAGCATATCACACTATCTAATCTTTAACAATGGATCTAAACAATAAACTAAATACTGTACCAAAATCTTCTTATAGAGTGCCGTCTCCAAGTCGACTCGATCCAAACGTGATCCACCGAGCTTGACTCCAACCGAGTGCTAGATATGAACTTTGACACTCGGACTCTTGAATCACCATGTGAAACCTCCAAAACACCTTTGTTGAAGATAATCACCTACTAATATCTGAGTTAAGTATCTGAAACTAAACATAGAAAGATTATTAGTAAACTATAACTACATGAGTTAATCATCATCAAAACTAGAGTGGAGGGCCTCTGGGCCAACAGCTTCCCTATGTCTCCTAAGGGTTGCCAATAGGTCTTCCTCTTGCATGTTAGTCAAGTTGGATGCAACTATGACTGGTAGTGTCTCTTGTTCACCAAGGTAAACGTACTTAAGATGCTTAGGTAAGGTCTTTAACTCCAAGGAAGGAGTTGGCTCGATGGGTGGAGGTGTTAAACTTAAATTCTCCATCTCTATAGAACTTGGACTTGCTGTCCACTCAATCTCATCAAGGTTGAGATCACTGATTATAATTCTTCATCATCCTTTGATTCTAGTATTATCTCCTCTTTGTGCTCACTAATCATATTTTCAATGAAGTTGACCTCAAAGGGTTGGTCGTTTATGTCGTAGGGGTGTTTACTTGGTCATCTCTCCAAAAGTCAATCTAATGGATCCGTTTCTCCAATTTATGATTGCATTAGCAGTTGCTAGGAACGGACGTCCTAAGATGATGGGAGTCTGGAACCTAGGATTAGACACATGTTATGTCTCTAAAATAATGAAATCTACTGGGTAAATGAATTTTCCTACATGTATAAGGACATCGTTAATCTCTCCCTTTGGTACTTTAATTGATCGATCAGCTAATTGGATCATAACTTGAGTTGGACTGAGTTCACCTAATCTAAGTTGTTGATATACGGAGAAGGAAAGCAAATTAATGCTTGCTCCTAAATTGAAGAGTGCTCTATTAATATTAGCTTGACCTATTGTGCAAGAAATGGTAGGGCAACCAGGGTCTTTGTACTTGACTGGGATCTGGTTGGACAATAGCTCACTAATGTTAGTAGTAAGAAAACCTTCTTGGGCACATTTGTCTTTCTTTTCTTGATGCACATATCCTTAAGGAATTTGGCATAATTAGGGACCTGTTGGATTGCATCAAGAAGTGGAATATTAAGCCTAACTTGATTAAATACCTCGAGCAGTTTCTCCATATGTGCGTTATTATTACTCTTATGCCTATTTGAAAATGGGGCTATAGGTTGGTGCACTTGTTTTGCTGACTTATCAACTTCAGTTTCTTTGGAGTTTTGTGGAGATGGAGTGGAACTAGATGGAGTAGACAATATAGCTTGGTCTCGTGGTATAGATACTTGATTATCAACTTGTTTTCTTGACCTCAACGTATGAACCAAGTTACATTGGTTTGGGCCTTGAGCCTCATTGGCTTGCTTAGGATTCCTAGGGTTTGACAATGGTTGACTTGGTAGAGTTCCCTTTTATCTTTTTTGTTGACTCAGTTGCATCTCTATCCTAGTCAAGACTTGATCTAGTGTGTTATGGCTTTTAACTAGAGTGTCTACCTTTCTTTCCATATTGGAGAGTCTTGTTTTCATATGTGAATTTTGGAAAGAGGGTAGAGGACTTTGGTTGGGAAATTTTGTTGATAAGGAGATTGTTGAAAATTGTTGGAGAATTTTGGCGTTGTTTGATCATTGTTGTTTGGGCCCTATGAGAAATTTGGATGATTTCTCCAACCGGGATTATAAGTGGATGAATATGAATTGTTAGCGGGCCTTGTGAACGCTGCATTCATATGCTCGGGCAACGTTTGATGAGCTAAAAAGACGGGACATTCCTCGAACACATGGTTCATGGCTTAACAATAAGTACAGCCCGCCGAAGGTGATGGGCTGAATTGGTTCACTGAGACTCGTTCTTTAGCTTCTAGAGCTTCAAGTCTTCACATCACAGCAGCTAGTTTAGCTTCAGTAGCTATGTTTGCCTCAATGGAATGGATACCTCCTTTAGAAGAGCTAGAGTTATTAGTCCTAAATTTTTCCGGAGTTGGTTCCCATTGGATGGTCTTATCACCCAAATCTTCATATAATAACCATCCTTCATCTTCATTCTTTTTCAAAAATCCTCCTTGGCACATCGATTCTAATAGGGTTTTTGTTTGATATTTTAATCCATCATAAAAAGCTTGGCAAAGTCGCCATTTCTCTATCCCATGGTGAGGGCATTGGGCAAATAGGTCCTTAAAACGTTCGAAGTACTTCCAAAAGGTTCATTGGCTGTTTGCTTAAACTGCAAGATACTTTTCCTAATTTGCTCAGTCTTGTAAACGGGATAGAATTGCTTCAAGAAGGCTTTGACAAAATTATCCCATGATGATATGGAATCGGCTTCTAGACTATAGAGCCATTTCTTTGCTAAGTCTTTCAAAGAAAATGGGACAAAACGTAATTTAATGGCATCTACTCCTATGCTGGGTATTTTCATCATTAGACATACTTCTTCAAATTCGCTTATGAAAAAGTATGCATCCTCGGAATCAAATCCATGAAATTTTTGAAGAGTGTTGATGTATTGTAGTTCTAGCTCAAATTGGTCGTCTCTTACATCGGGCAGCTAAATGCAAGATGGAAGAGAGGTCCAACTAGGATTGAACCTATCTTCCATATGGTGGTTGTTCCATGTGTGAATCGAGTTTTTTTTCGGGTGGTGAACTGTTCCTAATTAGTCTAGATGTGACTGGGTCTCTCGACCAAGCTGACATGCACAGTTAACAAACAAGTTCACCCAATCAATCAAGAAAGAGAAAAAATAATAAAAAATAAAAAATCCTAATCTAGGATAAGCCTGGACCTAGACGACTCCTAACTTTAGACTATCTTTAGGTATTGCCGACCTTAACCGCAAGTTCATCGGCCAGGTAGGTGGCAAGGTTGGTGGGAGGTTATCCATCAAAGACGTTTCTTAATTAAGTAACCACCAACCTTCAGGCTTTCGGCCCTTAATCCCCTTCCTAGACACCGATTTAGCGAGAGTTAATTTCGAACAACTTCCTCCTTCAGCCAATCTCCTAATGAGTCCGAGTTAACATAAGGCCAATGTCTAGTCAATTTTTATTTTAGGGTTAGGTTTGTGAGTACAACGGAGATGATTTGTGGGCAAGAAAGAGTAATAACGTCCCCACCTTATCTTGTTTATAGGTTTTGCGCTTAAAGTGATTTAGTGCACGTGTAAAGCAATAGACAAGTATTCACTCAAAAGCAGTAAATCAGCTAAGGGTGCTTCCTAATCTATATGCAATGCGAATGTACCTTGTCGCCAGTCCTCTTCAACAGTAATTAAGAAAATTTAAATGGACACGTGCCTATGATGCAAGAGTCTAATTTTTTTAATTAGTCAACTAATAGGTTACTGTTAATTAAATAGCAATATGCAGGGTGATCACAGAAAAATATTATCAAAGCAGTAAACAGAACTTTACAATTTACAGCAACCTGCAAAAGATTAATCAGTAGTGAACTACTACAGCCGCGAAAACGCGGCAATTGCTGCGTTTGTGCAGCTGGATAGTAGGCTCTATTGCTCTGCCTTCTAGGGCAGAGGCACAGAGTAGCTATATTGTTGGCCCAAGGTTACAATCACCCTTGTTTAGTGTGTTTTGATGATTACAAAACATATTAGTTATTTGTACTAATATTGTTTATTGGTTAAGTGTGTTTCAGGATTCTAACTCAACTAGAAGGATTCTTCCCTAAAGGAAGGTGCTTTGGACTCAAGTCAACTCAATTTGGGCTCAAGAATCAAGTTTTGAAGATCATATGGTGAAAGCCCTCTTGAAGAACTTGAAGTCTTTAGAATCATTGTAAGAATAGAATGTTAAAGTTTGAGTGTTAGATATTGGCTCTAGGATACACATACACAATTTGGTTTTGTTAAAATGTGAGTCTTGTATTTAAGTTTTCAAGTCTTAAATTTGGTTTCATGTCTTAGTAGATATTTACATGACCCTAAGTTTTACAAAATAAATATCATGTTTAGATCATGTTTATATACTCCTACTAGCATGTTACTTAAGTTTGTTCAAACCCAAAACTATTTTACAAAGTTTTCTAAGTCAGAAAAAATACTGTTTTTCCTGTTTCAGGCAGACCGGCCGACCGGCCCGGTCGTCCGGCGCCAGTGCCAGGACGTGCACATTTGTGCACGTCTGTCGGTCGACGGCCCCGGTCGACCGACTGTAAGCAGTTGCTCTCGGGTTTTCTGGGTCGACCGCCCCGGTCGACCGCCAAAAGACCCGAGCCAACGGCTCTTTGCCAGCTGAGCTGGCGGTCGACCGGCCCGGTCGACCGCCAAGCCTGCAACAGCCCAACGGCTCTTTCCTCTTTTGTGCAATTCTGAAATCTGTTTTTTTTGGACTGCTTTTTGGCAGACTTTTTCAGGGTTTCCAGAACTTTTTCAGAGCAAATAAGGTCAAAATAAATTGTTTTTAACTTATTTCTCTCCCTATAAATAGTGGAGAAGAGTTTCTTGCAAAACACTAAGAAAAATCCTCAAGCTTTCAAAGTTTTCAAAGAGAAAAGAAAAGTGTTTAAGCTCTCCATTTCCAACTCTTTCTTGAGCTAGTTTCCAGTTGTGTTCCCTAGCAAAAATCTTCTCTACAACTGAGTTTTTCTCACTACACTTCTTAGAGCCAAAAATTCCCTTACTCATTCTATAAGGAAGTTGTAAAAGAGTGAGAGTTTGTAAAAGAGTTTAGTGATCTTGTTGTGATCACTTTTGTTACTTGTTCCTCTTCTTGTTCTTGTGGAGACACCTCTTCGGTAGAGGTTATTGTACTTGGTGGAGCTCGGTGCTCGGGTCTTCGGTAGACCGTTGTAATCGTCCTCGGTGGATAGTGGAAACCCTTCACGGAGGTGAAGGCGGGGAGTAGAGCGGTGGCTCGAACCTCGAAACAAATACTTGTGTTTGCGATTGTCTTTTACTCTTGCTCTCTATTTTTTCTTTAATTTCTATTGCACTCTATTGCTCTTAATTACTTGCTTGTGATCTTGTTTCTTCCCTTGTGCTATTACTTCAAGTTTGTAATACTTGTGATATCTTGTGTGCATCTCATCATTGCATATTATTCATCCTTTGTTCGATCAATTCTCATACAACAAGGTTGCATTGCGCACCTCTAACCCATTCAAGGGGAATTGGGAGGAAGGAGTTCAGAACCTCTCACGGGGTATTCGGCTCTTAGTCTTGTTTTGAGAGATCGTTGCATCATTCATCCATCTTAGTTTTAAAAAGATTGTTAGATTAGCAATAACACCTATTCACCCCCCCTCTAGGTGTTTTTCAATTGATATCAGAGCTTGGTTACTAGGCTCTTGGCTTAACAACCCTAGAGAGATCCTAATATTGCTAATCATTTCATTCATTCTCACTTAGTAAAGATCGCCGATGGTATCAAGACACCCCCTAAGTTTGATGGACTTAACTTTCCCATATGGAAGATTAAGATGACCGTTTTCTTGCAATCTCTAGGTAGTCGAGTTGCAAAGGCCGTGACCAAACCCTTTAGTGCACCCCCCGGTGATGAATCCACTTGGTCCGAGAGACCAAAGAATTTGATGCCAATGCTAGGGCTCACTATGCACTCCTTCAAGCCCTTAATGATGATGATATAGCTAGAGTTATTCATTGCAAGTCCGCATATGAAATTTGGACACATTTGCTAGTTACACATGAAGGGACCTCACAAGTGAAGAGGGCTAAAATAGACCTTCTTCGGTCCCAATATGAGAACTTTTGCATGCAAGAAAATGAAACCATAGATGATATGGTTACAAGATTACAAAGATCACTAATGGACTTTCTTCTCTAGGTGATGCTATCGACAACGATCAAAGAGTTAGAAAGATCATCCGGGCTCTTCCTCCTTCATGGGAAGTAAAAGCAACCACCTTGAAGGAACTCAATGACAAGGAGGAGATGGAGCTAATTGGTCTCATTGGGAACCTCAAAACCCATGAGATGGAGAGGAAAGTGAGGGAGGACATGGCTCCTTCCAAGAAGAAGACAATAGCCTTCAAAAGTCAATCCACACACTCCGACGAAGACGATGAAGAAGAAGATGACGAAGAGCTCTCACTTCTTGTGAAGAACGTCCGGAGGATGTACAACAAGGCTAAATTTCAAGGAAAAAGGAGATGGCAAGGAAGTAAAGAAGAAAGAAAGATCATTTGCTTTAATTGCCAAAGACCGGGACACATTGTTGGGGAGTGCCCGGATAAAGTAAAGCCCTCCACCTCAAAGAAGCCCTACAAGAAGAAAGCAATGAAGGCTACATGGGATTCCGAGAGCGAATCCGAGGAGGAGATTGATACCGCCAACATGTGCTTCATGGCCAATGAAAGCACAAGCAAGGTAACCCCTTCCACTTCTCCTAATGATGAACTTTCCATGGATGAATTAGGAGAAGCATTTGTAGAACTTTCACATAACTATGACTCTCTTAAGAAAAAGTATCTAAAAATAAAAAAGGAAAATGAATCTCTTAATCATCAAGTCTTTACTATTTCTAAAGAAAAAGATGAATTACTTTCCACTCTTGTTTCCACCCAAAAAGATTTTGACAAGTATGAGATTTCTTGTAAAGGCAAGTCCCCACAAATTGATTCTAATGAGATTACTATGCTTAAAGAAAGAATAGACTCATTGGGAATTGTTTTAAAAAATTGTGAGTTTAATAAGAAGAAGATTGAGGCTATGTTTCCTAAGAAACAAGCCCCTAAGAAAAATGTTTACCATGCTCATGTTCATACCACACAACCTTTACATCGTGGCAAACCCCCAAGACATGCTCACACTTCACACACACATCATGCATTTATGTATGGAAGAGTGTTCTCATGTTCACATTGAGGGCGGAAAGGGCACTTAGCTAATTTTTGCTATGATAGAGTAAGTGCATCTCATCATAATGTTTGGGTTCGCAACACTAACTTTCAAGGACCCAAGAAAATTTGGGTACCAAAGTCAACAACTTTGTTAAATGATGTAGGTACCTTCCAAGGCCCAACGACGTAGAAGATTGTGGTATCTTGATAGTGGTTGCTCAAGGCACATGACTTGGGACATCAACAACTTTGCAACCCTATCAAGATACCATGAAGGTGGCACCGTCACCTTCGGAGATGATGCCAAGGGTAAAATCATCGGTATTGGTAATGTAAAACTCGGCACATCCCCTTTAATTGAGAATGTTGTTTTAGTTGATGGCCTCAAGCATAACCTCTTGAGTGTTGTCAACTTTGTGATAAAGGTTTTGATGTAGTTTTTGATAATGTAGCTTGTAAAGTAATTGATAGAATTTCTAACACTTGTGTGTTTTCCGGTTTTCGTGAAAGTAATGTTTATATGATAGATATGTCTAATATGTCTTGTAATATTACTTGTTTAAAAGCCCTCGATGATGACTCTTGGTTGTGGCATAGAAGATTAGGGCATATTTCTTTTGATCATATATCTAGGTTAAACACAAAGGAAATGGTGAAAGGTATTCCTTGTTTGAGTTTTGAAAAGGACCGAGTTTGTGACGCATGTCAATTTGGGAAACAAACTAAGTCTTCTTTCAAGTCAATTAAGGATATCATGACATCACGTCCTTTGGAGTTAATCCATATGGATCTTTTTGGCCCTACACAAACCAAAAGTTTAAGTGGGAATAGATTTGCATTTGTTTTGGTTGATGACTTTTCACGATTTACTTGGGTTTTCTTTCTTGAACACAAAAATCAAGCACTTTCATATTTTCAAACTTTTAAGAAAAGAGTTGAAAAAGAAAAAGATGTTTCAATTTTAAGAATAAGAAGTGATAGAGGAGGTGAATTCATTAACCTACCCTTTACCACTTTTTGTGAAGAACATGGAATTAAGCATGAACTTTCTTGTCCAGAACTCCACAACAAAATGGAGTAGTTGAACGGAAAATCGAACTTTACAAGAGATGGCTAGGACAATGCTAAGTGAATATGGTCTACCACATTATTTGTGGGCCGAGGCCGTAAATACATCATGCTATATATCAAATCGTGTTTTCTTGTGTAAAAATACTTCAAAGACTTCTTTTGAAATGTACTTTTCTAGAAAACTAAATGTTTCTTATTTCAAGGTTTTTGGATGCAAATGTTTTGTTTTAAATACAAAAGATAATTTAGGAAAATTTGATGCTAAAACTTATGAGGCAATTTTTGTGGGTTATTCTAATACTAGTAAAGCTTATAGAATCTTCAATAAATCATCTTTGACTATTGAGGAATCTATACATGTTAAGTTTGAAGAATCTAACTTGTTTGTTAAGAATGTTGTAGAAATAGATGCTTTGGATGAAGGCTTGGAGAAAGTGACCTTGGAGGATACACCTACTATGGGAGACAAGCCAAAGAATGATGAAGGAAGTGAGCTAAAGTAGAAGAGGCTCAAGGACATGAAATTCAATCAATTAAAGTGGAGCCTACTCAACAACTTCCAAAGGATTGGAGATACAATCCTCATCATCCCAAGGACCTCGTCATAGGTGAAGTATCAAAAGGGGTAACCACTCGCTCTAAACTTCATGATTTTTGTGGACATTATGCATTTTTTCTCATGTTGAACCAAGAACGTCCTCGAAGCCGAGGCCGATTCATATTGGTTGCTAGCCATGCAAGAGGAACTCAATCAATTTGAGCGCAACCAAGTTTGGCACCTTGTTCCTAGGCCCACGATAGACCAACAATTGGTACTAAGTGGATCTTTAAGAACAAGTTGGATGAATCGGGTAACGTTGTTAGGAATAAAGCTAGGTTAGTTGCCCAAGGTTACACTCAAATCGAAGGAATCGATTTTGAAGAAACCTTTGCACCCGTAGCACGGCTTGAAGCCATACGGATGACACTAGCATTTGCCTCATATAAAGATTTTAAATTATTTCAAATAGATGTTAAAAGTGCTTTTCTAAATGGTTTTATTGAAGAGGAGGTGTATGTTGAACAACCCCCCGGGTTTGTTGATCCTACACATCCGGATTTTGTGTTTAAATTAGATAAAGCTCTTTATGGTTTAAAACAAGCCCCTAGGGCTTGGTATGAAAGACTTTCTTCATTTTTGATTTCAAATGGTTTTAAGAAAGGTAAAATTGACACCACTTTGTTTACAAAACATGTAGAAAATGACATTCTTATTGTGCAAATTTATGTAGATGATATTATTTTTGGTTCTACTAATGAAACTCTTTGCCAAGCTTTTGAATCATGCATGAAGGATGAATTTGAAATGTCTATGATGGGGGAACTCAACTATTTCCTTGGACTCCAAATCAAGCAAAGGAAGGATGGGATCTTCATCAATCAAGCCAAGTACACAAAGGAACTCATCAAGAGATTCGAACTTGAAGGCGCTAAAGTGAGCAAAACTCCCATGGCAACAACTACCAAGCTTGATAAGGATGAACAAGGTAAAAGTGTAGACATTAAAGTTTATCGTAGCATGATAGGTAGTTTATTGTATTTGACGGCTAGTAGGCCGGATATCATGTTTTCCGTTTGTCTTTGTGCTCGTTTTCAATCATGTCCTAAGGAGTCTCATTTAGTAGCGGTAAAACGCATTATTAAATACCTTAAGGGCACTATTGAAATAGGTTTGTGGTATCCGAAAACCGGACTATTTGATATGAAGAGTTTTTCGAATGCCGACTATGCGGGTTGTAGGGTAGATAGGAAGAGCACAAGTGGAACATGTCAATTCCTAGGTAATTGTCTTGTATCTTGGTCTTCCAAAAAGCAAAATTCAGTAGCCCTTTCAACCGCCGAGGCGGAGTATGTTGCGGCCGGAGCTTGTTGTGCACAAGTTGTTTGGATGAAACATACTCTCCTCGACTATGATTTACACTTTGATCATGTTAAAAGATTTTGTGATAATACTAGTACAATTCACATGACAAAGAATGCAAATCAACATAGTAAAACCAAACACATTGACATTAGGTATCACTTTCTTAGAGATCATTAAGAGAAAGGTGATATTGATATTGATTATGTTTCTACCGATTTTCAACTTGCCGATATTTTTACTAAACCATTGGATTATGCTAGATTTTCCTTTATTTGTGGTGAGTTGAATGTTTGCATTATGGATTCTTAAAGATAAATTTTTTTTAAATGTTTTGTTTGCTTTGTTTAACCCTTTTTGATGTATGACAAAAGGGGGAGAAAAAGAAAAAGAGCTTTGTGTTTATTGTGTTTTGTTGTGTATTATGAGTTTTTAATAAAACTATGTGTTTTCAATTCAATGCCTTATGTATTTAGCTTTTCATAGCGTTATTGATACATAGCATTATTTGAGGGGGAGCTTTCTAAGCTCTTCTTCCATTTTTGTTTAAAATAATGTATATGTTTTGTCATCATCAAAAAGGGGGAGATTGTTGGCCCAAGGTTACAATCACCCTTGTTTAGTGTGTTTTGATGATTACAAAACATATTAGTTATTTGTACTAATATTGTTTATTGGTTAAGTGTGTTTCAGGATTCTAACTCAACTAGAAGGATTCTTCCCTAAAGGAAGGTGCTTTGGACTCAAGTCAACTCAATTTGGGCTCAAGAATCAAGTTTTGAAGATCATATGGTGAAAGCCCTCTTGAAGAACTTGAAGTCTTTAGAATCATTGTAAGAATAGAATGTTAAAGTTTGAGTGTTGGATATTGGCTCTAGGATACACATACACAATTTGGTTTTGTTAAAATGTGAGTCTTGTATTTAAGTTTTCATGTTTTAAATTTGGTTTCATGTCTTAGTAGATATTTACATGACCCTAAGTTTTACAAAATAAATATCATGTTTAGATCATGTTTATATACTCCTACTAGCATGTTACTTAAGTTTGTTCAAACCCAAAACTATTTTACAAAGTTTTCTAAGTCAGAAAAAATACTGTTTTTCCTGTTTCAGGCAGACCGGCCGACCGGCCCGGTCGACCGGCGCCAGTGCCAGGACGTGCACATTTGTGCACGTCTGTCGGTCGACCGCCCCGGTCGACCGCCCCGGTCGACCGACTGTAAGCAGTTGCTCTCGGGTTTTCTGGGTCGACCGCCCCGGTCGACCGCCAAAAGACCCGAGCCAACGGCTCTTTGCCAGCTGAGCTGGCGGTCGACCGGCCCGGTCGACCGCCAAGCCTGCAACAGCCCAACGGCTCTTTCCTCTTTTGTGCAATTCTAAAATCTGTTTTTTTGGACTGCTTTTTGGCAGACTTTTTCAGGGTTTTCCAGAACTTTTTCAGAGCAAATAAGGTCAAATAAAATTGTTTTAAACTTATTTCTCTCCCTATAAATAGTGGAGAAGAGTTTCTTGCAAAACACTAAGAAAAATCCTCAAGCTTTCAAAGTTTTCAAAGAGAAAAGAAAGTGTTTAAGCTCTCCATTTTCAACTCTTTCTTGAGCTAGTTTTCAGTTGTGTTCCCTAGCAAAAATCTTCTCTACAACTGAGTTTTTCTCACTACACTTCTTAGAGCCAAAAATTCCCTTACTCATTCTATAAGAAAGTTGTAAAAGAGTGAGAGTTTGTAAAAGAGTTTAGTGATCTTGTTGTGATCACTTTTGTTACTTGTTCCTCTTCTTGTTCTTGTGGAGACACCTCTTCGGTAGAGGTTATTGTACTTGGTGGAGCTCGGTGCTCGGGTCTTCGGTAGACCGTTGTAATCGTCCTCGGTGGATAGTGGAAACCCTTCACGGAGGTGAAGGAGGGGAGTAGAGCGGTGGCTCGAACCTCGAAACAAATACTTGTGTTTGCGATTGTCTTTTGCTCTTGCTCTCTATTTTTGCTTTAATTTCTATTGCACTCTATTACTCTTAATTACTTGCTTGTGATCTTGTTTCTTTCCTTGTGCTATTACTTCAAGTTTGTAATACTTGTGATATCTTGTGTGCATCTCATCATTGCATATTATTCATCCTTTGTTCGATCAATTCTCATACAACAAGGTTGCATTGCGCACCTCTAACCCATTCAAGGGGAATTGGGGGAAGGAGTTCAGAACCTCTCACGGGGTATTCGGCTCTTAGTCTTGTTTTGAGAGATCGTTGCATCATTCATCCATCTTAGTTTTAAAAAGATTGTTAGATTAGCAATAACACCTATTCACCCCCCCTCTAGGTGTTTTTCATATATGTCCTTAGATGTAGTTATTTTTTATGTTATCAGACTCTGCAAACAGAAAGAAGAAAAAGAATAATTAGTTTTTTTGAGAATATCAGACCGTTCCTTCCCCGACAACGGTGCCAAAATTTTGATTGAAATGGAAAAATAATAAAGAAAGAGTTTAGAAAATCTTAGTCTCGTTTTAATGTAACCGTGTAGAAAGGGCTAGACGGGTCGATCCACAGGGAAGGATGCGATGGAAGCTTTTCTGAATGATCTTCTCTATAATTGGCTTGAAAAGAAAGAGAGATATTGATTGTGAGAATTAGATTTAATCAAGCAAAAGAATTGTAGTTTACTAATCATCTACCATAACCAAAGTATTAGTCTAAAAGAGTGAACATCATATTGAATGAAGAATTATCTACCCAACGGTTTTGATTGAGAATCAAGCAAGATGAATAAAGATGTTTTAAACCCTAATTAGTTTGCACTAATAAAAATTAAACTATAGTTCATCTTAATTTCAAAGCATAGCATTTAAAAAGTGCAACCCAAATTAGTTAAACTAAATTATTGATTTACCTTCAAGAACACCAATATAATCCTAGGGTTTCTAACAAGCATAGATGTCAATCAGTTCATTTTTAAACTAAGCTAGGGTTGATCGAGAGATTAGCAAACTATAGTTTAATTAGTTATTCATATTTTTATTTTTATTTTCAATTTTTATTTTGAATAAGAAAAGTTGCATGAAAATCGAAAGAAGAAAAATAAATAAGCTAGCAGAAAACTAAATTGAATTTCAAAGTAAGAAGAGAAAGAAGAATAAAGAACCTTTTTATTGGATGTCACTGACCAATTACAAAACTCTCCTGTTTCTTCAACAATCTTCTTCTCCAAATAAAAACCAAAATACAAGAAAATTTATAAAGAAGAAAAGATCTAAAGAAAACCCTAATCTTTAGCTCTGAGATCCCCCTCTCTGTTGCTCTGCAAGGGTATTTATAGGAGATTTAAGACGTAGAGTCCCAGTACAACTTTCCCATGAAACCACGTTGCTAGATGTATCCAAACGGCCGCGAAAACGCGGCTATAGTGCGGCAAAAGCGTGGCCAATGGCCACACGCTTTTTCGCATGGCCTCCTCTGGTCCGTCCGTCTCGGCGCCTCGTCTTGGATTCTACATTCTGATCCTCGATCTTGAGAATTCGGGATAACTTGTGAAGCAAGTTATCAAAAATCCAAATTTAAAAAGGAGTTGGTCCTTTATCTTTATCTTCAAGCCTTTCTTCCCTTTATCTTTATCTTGTAGTGCAAGCAATCAGGTTCAAGTAGAAGTCTACCTCTGATTTTAGTTAGGATAAGGATCCATCTTATTTTATCCTTCTTCCCCTCTTGATTTGAATAGCAATTATGAGTCCTACTTTATCCTTCCTCCTCCTCCCCTAGATTTTAAATTAATAATTTAAAATCTAAGTTTAGATTAGGTTAGATAAGATAGAAACTTCTAAATTACTAAATAAATCATGCATGTGGGCTTGCGGGCTTTTTGGGCTTCTGGGCTTCAATTGAGCTTCATTTATTTATTCTTAATTACTCAAGGCCTACACAACACTAAACAATAAAACATTAGGTAGCAGTACTTTATAAAGGAATAAGTAGGAAAATATGATGATAAATATGTATTTTGACTACCTATCAACAAACACCAAGATATATTTCGAGGTTTGAGCCAATGCTTTATGTCTCCGCCTTTGCACAGAAGGATTTTCACTACTTCCACATAGGACCTTCCACAAAGGGACCTCCACTGAGGAATTACAACTCTACACCGGGAGTACACAACTTCACTCTCTCAAACACAAATCTCTACACAAGAGGGATAAGCACAAAGCCAAAACACAATCACCTCTATACAAGAGGGATAGGCACAAAGTCAAAGATCAAACACAATCACCTCTACACAAGAGGGATAGGCACAAAGCCAAAGCAAATAAAAGATTACAATCTTGATGATCCAATGATCACAAATAACACTTGGTGATCACAATAGACCACAAACAATTTTTCTCACAAAAATAAAATTTATAATAGCTCAAGTATGCGAAAACAAGGTGTTTGGAAGAGAATAACAAAGAAAAATACTTGAGAAAAATACTAGATAGATATGTAAATAAAGATCAAAACTAATTTCCCAAAGGCTCTCTTTCTTTGATTTTTCCAACATTTTGAAAACAAATAAAAGATAAAACATTTTGGCTCAAAAACTCCTTTAAACTTGCTGCAAAATACTGAAAAGATTGAAAGAAAAACTCTCTAAAAATCTTGGTGATCAAGAGATCACTAAAACTCTCTTTGCAACTCTCTTACAAAAACCTATAAAGTAAAATGTAAATTGAAGCTCAAGGATATAAATGAGAGTGAAAATCAGAGAGAGATTTTAAGAATAGAAAAACTCAAATAAGACTTTGAAAATAAGAGCAAAAAACAAATTTGAAACTTTTTCTCTTTGAAAGCAAAAACTAGATTTTCAATAGAATTTGTTGTTATGAAATATTCAATTCTAATGACACTTTATATAGGTTTTAGAAAAACACTTTTAGAATAATTTTACCAGGTCTAAAAAGGAAGAAATTGACCTTAAAATTCAACTTTCCTCATTTTAAAATAAACATGTTTTAAAATAGTTTTTAAAGGAGCTAGCCGTTACTGCCATCTGGTAATCTGCTGATCAATTTTGAGCATAGTTTTCAGGCCTAAAATTTAAGAATTTAGAAATAAGTATAAGAATAATTTGTAAATCCTTACATCTTCTTTCTAATGCAACTTAAATAACTCAATATCATTTTGGAGTAGAAAGTTATCAATAAAATACTGAAAGGTGTCAAATTAAAAACTTTAACCGTTTTCAGAACAAGAATAGACTTCAACTCAATATTCGACATCTTTAATATTTGAATCAGAAAATGATTATTGAATAAGAAATGTAGCCTTGAAAGTTATCTTTGAAATGCAATTTAAATCATGTTGATTGAATATAAGAATAAAAATTATGATAAGATATCTAAGCATAGATGTATATAGATTAAATCTAATATGCATTAAATCATGTAAACTTGTTTTGACTCATTTATTCATAAAAATCATATATATATATATGTATATTTGAAATTCAAAACCAGTTAAACCGAAAACCAAACGTATTGAACTTTTGTGTGTGTGAACTTGAGCATATCAATACTAGTCTATCTTACACAAAATCTAAACACAAGCTAAACAAACCGAAGTTTCCTTATAGAACTCCTTCTCCAAGCCGACTCGATCTAAACACGATCCAAAGAACTTGACTCCACTCGAGTGCTAGATGTGATCTTGACGCACGAGCTCTTGAATCTACATGTGTTAACTCCAAAACTTCTTTGTTGAAGCTAAGCACCTACTAAGATCTTGATAGAAAATCTGAAACTGTATAAATACAAGATCATTAGTACTATAACTATATGAGTTAATCATCATCAAAAGTAGAGTGATGGGCCCTTGGCCAACAATCTCGCCCTTTTTGATGATGACAAAACTCGTGGAGTTATATATGCATGGATTAAGGATAAGCTTCATAGAAACTCCCTCTTAACTCATGCATAGCATAAACAATATTCAATAAAAGCACATAAATTAAACAAAACATATATGCATAAATACCAATAAACATGCATATATAAACTCTCTTAATTCTTCTCCCAATTTTTGTAAATTCATCAACAAAGGGATAAAGAAAATAAATAATAAAGATGTATATGCGATATACATTCATGAAGATGAGAGACGATAAGTTAGCTCCCCTACATACATGCATTATATGAAGAAGGGATAACTAGACCCTAACCCACATAAAGCGTAATATATAATGTATAAGAGGAGATGTTAAGCTTTCCCTACACACGTGTACCATATAAAGAAGAGAGGTCAAGCTCCTCAATGTGAGATACACTTAACATGAATTTATATATAGAGAAGATGTTAAGTTCCCCTCGCATATAGGCAATACATGTCAAAAAAAATTTAAGAAAATTCTGAAATTACTTTCAAAACAAATTTTGAACTTTCTAGAAGTCAACAAAATAAATTTTGATATCTATAGTAAATGTTGATACCAATTGTAATTTATTGTAAGTTTTTGATACTAATTGAAAGGTAAAGTATGAAATAGAGGATAAAACCTGAAATATATTTTGATACCAAACAAATATCAATTGAAGTCAATACATAAGCTTGTAAGATACCAATTAATATTTATAATTAAGTCAAACTTAGAATAAACATAATTTGTACTTTAAAAATATAAAAACATTATAAAATAAGCACAATCAAATCATATATATGTTATGTATGAAAATGGAAATATCAACTGAAATTTGAAGCATATATATATATAAGAAACACATATGAGTATACAAAAAAATAAAATTCCATGAAGATCATGTGTATAGCTCATAACTACCACCCTATTCATGCACAGTTTAAAAGATATTCAATATGGGTGTACAAGGCATGGTCGCCCATCCAACCGCCCTTTGTTGTTAGGAGTTTTTAAATATCATAATTTGAAAATATTTTAGCATAGTTTGAAAACTCTACCAATTGATGAATAAAGACTAGTTTAAAGATAATTTTGAAAACTATTATGAAATCCTTCAAGTAAAAATAAAACATGAACATATCCATGAGAACATGAAAATCATACAATAATTTTCTCGAGGTCTATAAAGCACAAGACATTATCATGAATCCAATATCATGAGTAAACAAGATGATGTAGAGTGCAAAAATCATATAATAAGTATAATCATAGAGATAGGCAATGAAGCTCATATGAAATTCCTTTTATTAAAAGAAAGAAGTCATCAAAACTAAATACTCTTCGAGGTATATATATGTTTTTATTGAAACTAAAAGTATACATACATATCCCAAACATAAACAAGTCCAAAAAAAAGAATTTTGCATTAAAAGCAAGTAGCTCTATGATAAACATGTATATCTAATATTTTAGTCAAAATTAACACATACATGAACTTAAACACATTTTATGAAAACATGTACAAAAATAGGGAATATATGTTAAGATGTAAGAATCATCAAAACAATATTATACAAATACATCTAATGGGTACAATTGAGTAATAATGCACATACACATAATAATCAAATGTGGCTCACCAGTTGTACAAGTATAAGCACAAGTTTTAATGAAAACTACATCTAAATAAGTAATCAAAAATATGAAGTGCAAAATCATAAACAAACATGATCATTAGGATAAATGCACGTGCTTTAGAGTTAGGATATACACAATAGCTAAATTATAGTGAGAACACAAAAATACTAGTCCATATAAACATGGGTGTATCTCAAATACTATTTATGTATACCTCAGGTCTAATTAATATTGCATTTAACATAATAACCATGAAAAACATGAAAACCAATGCATGCTAAAAAATATTCATGTAAAAGCATGTAAACAAAATAAGGAGTTAGAGATAGTTACTAAAACCAATAGGGTTAATTTCTATGTCTCCAAACCATGATGGTCCTCCCACCAAACATCCTTGAAGGTGATGCATCCAATGTAGTGTCCATTAAACACAAACGCATCCACCATTCAGGCACCAATACCCTCACGTCAAGTGAGAGCCCACACCTATATAAAATGCAATAATGGTGGATTTTGGTACCCACACTTTCTTAAGTCTATGAGGGTTAGCACTTTTCTAATCCAAACAAATTTATTTGCAAAATTGAAAACATTTATTCTATCATAACAAAATTTTGCAAGGTGGCCCGTATGTCCACAAAGTATATAAGTATACACATGAGCATAAATAGAATCATGTGTATGCCGTGTTTCTGTACATGCATATGAGGAGTATGTTTCTTTAGAAACATAGAATCCAATCGTGTGTGTTTCATAGCACATTGGCTCAAAGTGGAGCCCAAACAATCTACACTATTCTTCAACATGCAAATATCATTTTCAATTATTGAAGAAGAAGTGGAGCATGCATTCTTATTAGTAGAGGGTATAACAATGGAATTATGATAAGAATGAGAAGCCAAATCATTTTTCAAGAAAATATTTTCATTTGAAACAAATTCCAATTTTTTTAAAATCAAAGCAATTTTATTTTTCAAAAAATTATTCTCTTTTAAAACAAAATCGAGTTTTGAAGACAAAAACTCATTATTCTTTAAAACATCATCGCAATCATTTTTATTTTTTAAAAGTTCAGTTTCATTTAAGGCAAGGATAAGTTGGGATTTCAATGAGTCCCTTTCACTTGAAATCTCAACCCTATCTTGCAAAACCATATTAAGTTTTGAAAATAAATTCTTATTTTCTTTTTTTAATTTAAAACCTTTCTTTTTCAAAAGTTTGTATTTTTCTAACAGGTTTTCACAAAATAGGGAAATTCTCTTGGCCCAGAGGCCTTCCACTCTAGTTTTGATGATGATTAACTCATGTAGTTATGTTTACTAATAATCTTGTGATGTTTAGTTTTAGATATTTAACCAAGATATTAGTAGGTGATTAGCTTCAACAAAGGTGTTTTGGAGCTTCTCACATTGTGATTCAAGAGCCCGAGCGTCAAAGTTCATATATAGCACTCGTTGGAGTCAAGCTCGGTGGATCACGGTTTGGATCGAGTCGGCTTGAAGATGGAGTTCATCAAGAAGACTTCGGTACATAGTTTAGATTATGTTTTTAGATCTATTTGTAAAGACTAGATAGTGTGATATGCTCAAGTTCACAACACATACACTTGTTTCTTGTTTCATGGTTATCGGTTTTCAGTTTTTGGTTTAACCGATCTTGGTTTTCATGAATAGATAGTATCAATACAAGTTTACATTATTTTATGTATATTAGATGTGTTCTATATACATGTATGCTTCATATCTTAGACAAACTTATTTTGATATGCCTATTCATGTGTTTGGAGTTTTGTGTTTTAACAAAATATATTTTCGGATTTATATCAAAAACATGGATATATATATATATATATATATATATATTATATATATATATATATATATATTATATATATATATATATATGTTTCATGTATATTGGAGTATATCCATATACTACATGCTTAAAAGTTGTTTTAAATATCATGTTTTTGTATTTGGATGAGTTTTGAAAAAATTGGATTTCCATTTGAAAAATCTAAGTTTTAGAAAATACAGTTTTGGTTTTTGACAAAATTTGTAAGTCACAAAAATGGTTCAAAAAGTTTGAAATTTGTATTGAAAGTTTTCACACAAGTTTGTATATCAATGTATTATAATGAACTTATTTTTGTGGATTTTTAGTGAATTTATGGAATTTATTTGACAATTAAAAAAAAAACCATTTTCAATCCCCTATTAGTCCTGTTCTGGCTTCTGCCGGTCGACCGGACCGGTCGACCGAGCTAGGAGCCGGTCGACCGAGCCGGTCGACCGACGTGCACAGCCGTGCATGCCAGCTCTGGCTGGAGGGCCGGTCGACCGGGTCGGTCGACCTCCAGAGAGCTTCTGCTCTCTTGAAAGCCTTGGTCGACCGGGTCGGTCGACCGGCAGAGAGCTCTGCTCTTTGTTCCAGGCTGCGGTCGACCGGGGCCGGTCGACTGAGGCTCTAACGGTCAGACTTTTGACCGTTGGCGTTCGACCGGGCCGGTCGACTATCAGCCGTCTGCGCTAAAAAATTGCCCCAACGGCTAGTTTTTTAGAAGGGGTTATAAATACACCATTTGAGGGCTGATTTTGTTAAGATTTTCAAGAGCAAAAATTCTCCCATTCTCTAGTGTTTATACAAGTTTTCAAAAGTGTTTTTAGAGCCAAAAGGATTCATCTTTATTTGTTTAAAGGGTTGAAAAATTTAAGAAAAAAGGAGAAACTTTAGGATTGGTTTTTGATCTTCATTTCAAACTTATTCTAGTTATTTTCCCAAGCATTTTTCTTTGAGTTTTTGATTTCCAACTCTTTGTTTTTCCAAACTTGAGCCATATCTTGCTATCCTATCTATAGGATCTTTATTTTGTGGAAGAATTTGTTTGTGGTTGAGATAGACCACCTAGTTGTAAACCCTCCTTACTTGTGTTATCCCTCTTGTGTAGAGGTTGATTTTGGAGAGGTAGTTGGTTCCTTCTAGTGAGAGGTGGAGATTGGTGTTTGGCTTCCTATAGTGAGAGGTGGGGTTGTGGTTGAATCCCTCAAGTGTGAGGTGATTGATTTGTATTGGCTAAGTACCTACCCCTCTTGTGTGAGGTGGTATTTGTGTTGGTTGTGCATTGCTTCAGTGAGAGGTTGTTTTAGTTGAGAGAGGAGTTATGTACTCCATATTGTATTTACCCCAAATCCTCAATGGAGGTTCCCTGTTTGGGAGTCCTGTGTGGACAAGTGGATTGGAAATCCTTCTATGTGAAGGCGGGGATGTAGAGCTGTGTGCTCGAACCTCGAAACATATCCGTGTGTTAGCGATTGATCCATTGTCTCTCTAACTCTCTCTCTTTACTATTGTGCCTTGCATCATTCATATTGTCATACATTCATTATATGCTTGGCTTGTTTGTGTGTGCCTCACTTGTGCTTAACCACGAGAGCTTCATATAGCGCCTCAACTCTTATTCTGAGGAATCAAGAGGAGTTAGTCCAGAGCCCTTCACCGGGAATTCGGCTACACTTATTGGTTGCATTAAGTGTAGTTGCAATTAAGTTTTAATTTCTGCATTTAGTTCATTAGATTAGCCGTGCACCTATTCACCCCCCACTAGGTGTACTTTCAATTGGTATCAGAGCTAAATTGACTATTTTCATGATAATGTATTTCACATAACTCTTGTACACTCACTTTTATTTATTGTTTTCTCATGATTTTATTTTCATGAGTATGATATAGGCTTTATAGATTTTGAGTATTTGGTGATCATGTGATTTACATATTTTTCATGAAATATTTTTTGTTTTATTCCTTGCTTGAAGGATTTCGTACTAGTTTTCAAATTTTTCTTAAAACTAGTTCTTATTCTTCATTATGGTAGAGCTTTTCAAACATACTATATTTTCAAACTTATTTTGAAAACCCTACCCATTGAAGGGCGTTTGGTTGGGCGACCATGCCTTGTATGCTTATTATTGAAAATTCTTTAAAACATGTGCATAAAATGGGTGGAAGATAATATGAGTTATACACTTAATCTTATTGTGTTTTCAATTGGTATCACTATTGACATTCTTTTTGTATACTCATATATATGATTTATTTGTGCTTTCTATATCTCTATATCTTTGAGCACAAATTTTGGTCATGTTAAGCTTGATTTCAAATGACTATTATATTTCAATTGATTATGTTTCAATTGGTTTCTTATACAAGCTTATGCATCATTTTATTTAGTTTTTCATAAAGGGGAGAAATTCGTATTTCACCTTTCAATTGGTTTTTGTATTCTACTCCCACATTTTATGTTAAAAATGATTTAAAAAAAGGGGATATTGATTATTTTTGGTATCATATATTTTTGATGAAAATTACTTTCTATTGGTACTAATCTTTACAAATTAGTATGAAGATTATCTATAAGTTTACTTAAAATTGGTATGTTTATTGATATTAAAAATTTAATTTATTTACTTTCAATTGGTATTTAATTGGTATTTACTTACAATTGGTATCAATTGGTATTTAAATCCATGTTTGTTTTATGTACCACATTATGTACTTTCAATTATGTACTTTTAATGGGTATGTTTTGTTTTATTGATATCATGATGCACTCAATTGATATATTTTTTTTCTTATAATTGGTATCAAGAAAGTTTTATTTTGATTTCACCCCTTATTGATATTTCTTTTGTTTAAAACAAAAAGGGGAGAATATTATTTTTCTTTGACCCTTTTGTTGATGATTGACAAAAAGGGGAGAAGTATTTGAGTTTATATGCATGAGTTTATTTGCATGTTTATTATTTAGTGATTATCTTTCCAATTGGTATTAAGAATTTTGTTTTATTGATTGATATCAAGAGGTCTTGATTGGTATCAAGAGCTTAAGTTTTTTTATTAAATTGATTGGTATCAAGAGCTTAAGTTTTTTATTGGTATCAAGAGCTTAAGAACATGTTTATTTTAAAAAAAGGAAAAAGAATTTATTTTAAAAGTTTGATATCAAGAGCATGTTTATTTCATGTTTAGTGTTAAGAGCATGTTCATTCCATTGTTTTTATGCATGTTGATGCATATACATGTTTAGTATTCATTGTATATCTTATGTTTATTGCTATGCATGAGTTAAGGGGGAGCTTCTTTGAAGCTTAACTTTAATCCATACATATATTACTCCATGAGTTTTGTCATCATCAAAAAGGGAGAGATTGTTGGCCTAGAGGCCTTCCACTCTAGTTTTGATGATGATTAACTCATGTAGTTATGTTTACTAAAAATCCTGTGATGTTTAGTTTCAGATATTTAACCAAGATATTAGTAGGTGATTAGCTTCAACAAAGGTGCTTTGGAGCTTCTCACACTGTGATTCAAGAGCCCAAGTGTCAAAGTTCATATATAGCACTCGTTGGAGTCAAGCTCGGTGGATCACGGTTTGAATCGAGTCGGCTTGAAGACGAAGTTCGTCAAGAAGACTTCGGTACATATTTTAGATTATGTTTTTAGATCCATTTGTAAAGACTAGATAGTGTGATATGCTCAAGTTCACAACACACTCACACACACACATACACACACACACACACACTAGTTTCTTGTTTCATTGTTATTGGTTTTCGGTTTTTAGTTTAACCGATCTTGGTTTTCATGAATAGATAGTATCAATACAAGTTTACATTATTTTATATATATTAGATGTGTTCTACATACATGTATTCTTCATATCTTAGACAAACTTATTTTGATATGCCTATTCATGTGTTTAGAGTTTTGTGTTTTAACAAAACATATTTTCGGATTTAATATCAAAAACATGGATATATATATATATATATGTTTCATGTATATTAGAGTATGTCCATATACTACATGCTTAAAAGTTGTTTAAATATCATGTTTTTGTATTTGGATGAGTTTTGAAAAAATTGGATTTCCATTTGAAAAATCTAAGTTTTAGAAAATACAGTTTTTGGTTTTCGGCAAAATTTGTAAGTCACAAAAATGGTTCAAAAAGTTTGAAATTTGTGTTGAAATTTTTCACGCAAGTTTGTATATCAATGTGTTATACTGAACTTATTTTTGTGGATTTTTAGTGAATTTATGGAATTTATTTGACAATTAAAAAATCAAGTTTTCAATCCCTTATAGTCCTGTTCTGGCTTCTGTCGGTCGATCGGACCGGTCGACCGAGCTAGGAGTCGGTCGACCGACGTGCACAGCCGTGCACGCCAGAGAGCTTCTGCTCTCTGGAAAGCCCCTATCGACCGGGTCGGTCAACCGGCAGAGAGCTCTACTCTCTACGGTCGACCGGCCGGTCGACCGAGGCTCCAACGGTCGGATTTTTGACCATTGGTGGTTGACCGGGCCTGTCGACCGTCAGCCGTCTACGCTGAAAAATTGCCCCGATGGCTAATTTTTTAGAAGAGGTTATAAATACCCCATTTGAGGGCTGATTTGGTTAAGATTTTCAAGAGCAAAAATTCTCCCATTCTTTAGTGTTTATACAAGTTTTCAAAAGTGTTTTTAGAGCCAAAAAGGATTCATTTTTATTTGTTTTAAAGGGTTGGAAAATTCAAGAAAAAAGGAGAAACTTTGGGATTGGTTTTTTATCTTCATTTCAAACTTATTCAAGTTATTTTCCCAAGCATTTTTATGAGTTTTTAATTTTCAAACTCCTTGTTTTTCCACACTTGAGCCATATCTTGCTATCCTATCTATAGGATCTTTATTTTGTGAAAGAATTTGTTTGTGGTTGAGATAGACTACCTAGTTGTAAACCCTCCTTACTTGTGTTATCCCTCTTGTGTAGAGGTTGATTTTGGAGAGGTGGTTGGCTCCCTCTAGTGAGAGGTGGAGATTGGTGTTTGGCTCCCTCTAGTGAGAGGTGGAGTTTGTGGTTGAATGCCTCAAGTGTGAGGTGATTGATTTGTATTGGCTAAGTGTAATATCCCCTAACTAATAATACTGTATTTCTACTCTTATTAATTTTATGTAGAATTAGTTATTATTATTGATTAATTTATTTTATACAGGTGTATAAATATATGTGCATACATATTAAGTGTATATGTTTTGATTTATATTTATATTAGTATATATGTATTATATTTTATACCTTATGATTAGCATTATTATTATTATTATGTTACTGTTGGTATTAGATTTTATTTGTTCCTATCTAGATTAAGTTGTTAAATTAGATCTAATAATCTATCATGTCTAAGAATCATCTTATAAAACATAAATTTCCCTAAGATTTAAATAATTAAATGAATTATAATTTATGATTTGTCATGCTTGAATTTCTCCTTGTAATGAACTTTAATCTTATCTAATATATAGGCAAAAAAAAGAAATTGTATATAAAAAAAATATCCATAAAATTTAAATTACCATGCTTAGATTTATTTTCCAGGAATCATTATTGTAACACCCTTGTTTAAATAAAACCTAAATAAGTAATGATTTATTACCCAATTAGATTATAGAAAATTTTAAGGAAATTCAGGAAAAAAAAATAAAGGAATTGGATTAAATAAGTTGCATATTAAATAAATCTCACCTTTTATGAAATTGAAAATTTATCTAATAATATAAATAAAATAAATTGGGTAATGTAATATACATTAATAGGAATTTTAGAAGATATATAGATCTATATATATAAAGGTATTAAAAAGAAAAAAAGAAAAAAAGGGAAATAAAAATTTGCAGACTGCTCCCGGCCAAAAGGCCAAGAGCAGCAGCCTCCAACACTAAAAAAAAAAAAAACAAAAAAAAAGAAAAAGAAAAAAAAGACTGGGCCGCACTGGCCCAGCCCAAAGAAAGAAAGAAAAAAAGAAAAAAGAAAAAAAAAATCTGGGCTCACATTTTTGGCCCAGGCCCAGTAGAAAAAAAAAAACAAAAGAAAAAGAAAAAGGAGAACTGGGCTCATCTATTGGGCCTGGTCCAAACAAAAAAAAAAGGAAAAAAAAAAGAACTTGGCCTGGTTAATTGGGCCAGGCCAGAACCCATAAAACAGAAAAGAAAAGGAAAAGAAATATTTCAGAAGTCCAGTTACAGTTCAGCCCAATTGTTATTGGTTTTAATTCATTTTTAACCCAACCCAAATGCAAAAACACACCCGTTATGATTATTAATTGATTTTACGCTTAAATTAATTCAGAAAAATCTAGAAATAAATCAGAAAAATTCCAGAAAAATTCCTATAAAATCAGAAACTGAAATGTGACTCTGTAAAATTATTTTTGTAGTCATATCACTTAGAATGGCTCAAAAAATTAAAATATTTCTTATAATTGTTACTTAAATTGAATGTAGAATAACGAGTTGATTTGCCACTTCTATATTCGGACTCGTGATAAGTCCAGGTGAGTGTTCTTTGTTTACTCATTCAATATTTCAGTTTTATTTCACGTAATTGTTTTATCCCGTCTATTTCAATGAATATTATTTTACATTTAAATAATTGTTCAAACGCAATTACAATTCATGCCTGTTAGTTACTAGTCCATGTCTACATGTATAAAATACAAAATAAATTGACTCGTGAATGTTTTATCTCTTTTAATAATTTTGCATAATATTCTTGATCCTAGACATTATGATACACTTAAGTACTCCACTGAGTATAAAAGACATCTACCTGATAAACATACTGTTCATGTTACTAAAAGTTACTGGGAAAGTATCATTAAACTGTAACGCTCGGTACAGCTCTATTCATTGTATACACGATTACTGTTACTGTTCACTATTCCTATTACTGTACATCGTGTATACAATTACTGTTACTGTACTGTTACTGTTACAGTCACCGCATGTCTCAGTATTCTAGGTAACATTGATATTGACTGAATTAACTGAATTAAATAATAAAGTAATTGAACAACTTACACCGGGATTGGGGAAATTGATGGAGGAGACAGCGTCTGTATTTTGGGTGGACCTAGGATACAGGTTGCACAGCCGACTGAGGGTTCCACTGCAGGGTTCCTGGGGGATGACTGACATCCCATCTGTACTGTTACTGTTCCACTGTTTTCACAGTGAGATTACTGTTACTGTTACTGAGTACCTAGCGGTATGGCCTGGTTCAGCGCCGGGAAACTGAGGCCGTGGTCCTGGGTATGTACTGGACCCACCTAAAGCATGGACAAAGTCTCTTCTATTAATTTCAATAACTTAGGACCCTGATTGACACGTGTAGTAGGCGTAGTATGGGATGCGTCTATTATAGGTGGCAATTGGTGTTCGCTGACATACTAAATAACAAACTGAAATCTCACAATGACATTGTAGACTGAACTTGATATACTGACTGATTGTAAACATCTAATAATACCAACGAACTGACTGTACACCTGATACCCGATTGAACTTCTGATGTTGTATTGATTGGCTTTATTATTTCTATCCATATTTCATATGTTACTCCTGTTTTATTCCAGCATATGTGTTTCCTAGTTTGCTCATATTTATATTCGCATGTCTTTCCCTTTTTCTCTTATACATTCACTAGGAGTTCTGACTCCCTGGATCTGCATATCCAGATCCAGGGCTATTTATTGTTGATCAGGTATTTAGAGAGGATCATATTTACCTTGAGGAGCTGGAGTCTCTCCCGTTTGATTATCGGTATTCCTACTCTTTTATTCATATATCGCATCCTGTCACATTCCTTATTCTTACTCATATGCTATCATTGTGTTAGACTTTATATGTATTATTGTAGTGATTTTGATTTATGGTAGAGATTTATAACTTGTTCAGGTTAATTTAGGCTTAGCGTGTATACGTGAGATATTTTTCTCGCGTATATACGTCGCCGACTCTAGTCGCGACTCCGTTTCCACGTATTTTAGGAAGCGGGGCGTGACGGGGTTTTTTTGGTATCAGAGCCAGGTTTCGACATAAAACGAACTTGATTCTTACCGGTAACTTGAACGAGTTATAATTACACTGCAACATACATATAGGATTCACACAATGGTATTGACTCCACTTGGAATTTGACTGTCCTCTCTTTGAAAATCTATCTCTTTAACCTTTCGATCTCTCTGATCACACCTCTTCTTTTAGAGTGATCTGAATTTCATCTTGATTTCTATCCTTCTTTTGATTCTATCTTTTCTGATCTTATCTTTTGAAACCGGTTACCTCATTCTGAAGCTGGTAGCAGAGATCAGAGCGCGCAGCGGAATCGTGGTGTCCCAACGAGGCATTGTGGAAGTTTTTTATTGTTTCCATCTGGATTTGGATTCTTTTATCATTCCCTACTTTTATTTAAATTTCGAGGACGAAATTTTTAATAAGGTGGGTAGAGTGTAATATCCTCTAACTAGTAATATTGTATTTCTACTCTTATTAATTTTATGTAGAATTAGTTATTATTATTGATTAATTTATTTTATACAGGTGTATAAATATATGTGCATACATATTAAGTGTATATGTTTTGATTTATATTTATATTAGTATATATGTATTATATTTTATACCTTATGATTAGCATTATTATTATTATTATGTTACTGTTGGTATTATTCGTAAATGATCTTCTTGTCCAACCCAAATCCAATTATTTAATAAACCATAACCCATTTACTTATATCCAAAAAATAAAGTAAAATAAAATACATAAATAGGTTAAACAAAATATAGTAATAAAAATAATAAAATATAATTACGAGCTTAAATTGTTAATTTCAAGTTTTGAACTCATGTTCCCTTGTATCAAATCCTAATGCCTAAACCATGATGCCATATTGGCGTGTGATTAAATTTGAAATCTAAATTATTTAAACAAAGTTAAAGCCAAATCCAAATTTCAAATTCTAACTGAAAGATCTCAAGAGATATTTCGGGATCTCTTATCTTAACAACTTAGATTTTTATCCTAACCAACTGATTCCTAAAAATCCTAACCTAAATATCCTAATATATTACCGTAACTTTTATCTTGTTTCTTTACAACAGAAAAAAAAAAGAGCGATAGTTTTAGAAAGAAGCCTTAATCCATCATTCGTCCTTATCCCTTCACCGTTCTGGAACTGATCGTGATCGTGACGGAAGAACCGCTTGGAGGTTGGGGAGCAGTTGGAGATCGAGGAGCAGACGAAGGAGAAATCTATCCAAGTAGGTTTTAAACAATTTTATGAAGTTAGATTTTTTTTTAAAACATTATGATTTTATTTGTTCCTATCTAGATTAAGTTGTTAAATTAGATCTAATAATCTATCATGTCTAAGAATCATCTTATAAAACATAAATTTCCCCTAAGATTTAAATAATTAAATGAATTATAATTTATGATTTGTCATGCATGAATTTCTCCTTGTAATGAACTTTAATCTTATCTAATATATAGGCAAAAAAAAAGAAATTGTATAAAAAAATATATCCATAAAATTTAAATTACCATGCTTAGATTTATTTTCCAGGAATCATTATTGTAACACCCTTGTTTAAATAAAACCTAAATAAGTAATGATTTATTACCCAATTAGATTATAGAAAATTTTAAGGAAATTCAGGAAAAAAATAAAGGAATTGGATTAAATAAGTTGCATATTAAATAAATCTCACCTTTTATGAAATTGAAAATTTATCTAATAATATAAATAAAGTAAATTGGGTAATGTAATAATACATTAATAGGAATTTTAGAAGATATATAGATCTATATATATAAAGGTATTAAAAAGAAAAAAAAAGGGGAAATAAAAATTTGCAGGCTGCTCTCGGCCAAAAGGCCGAGAGCAGCAGCCTCCAACATTAAAAAAAAAAACCGAAAAAAAAAGAAAAGAAAAAAAAGACTGGGCCGCACTGGCCCAGCCCAAAGAAAGAAAGAAAAAAAAAAAAAGAAAAAAAAAATCTGGGCTCACATTTTTGGCCCAGGCCCAGTAGAAAAAAAAAAACAAAAGAAAAAGAAAAAGGAGAACTGGGCTCATCTATTGGGCCTGGTTCAAACAAAAAAAAAAGAAAGGAAAAAAAAAAGAACTTGGCCTGGTTAATTGGGCCAGGCCAGACCCATAAAACAGAAAAGAAAAGGAAAAGAAATATTTCAGAAGTCCAGTTACACTTCAGCCCAATTGTTATTGGTTTAATTCATTTTTAACCCAACCCAAATGCAAAAACACCCCGTTATGATTATTAATTGATTTTACGCTTAAATTAATTCAGAAAAATCTAGAAAAAAATCAGAAAAATTCCAGAAAAATTCCTATAAAATCAGAAACTGAAATGTGACTCTGTAAAATTATTTTTGTGTCATATCACTTAGAATGGCTCAAAAATTAAAATATTTCTTATAATTGTTACTTAAATTGAATGTAGATTAATGAGTTGATTTGCCACTTCTATATTCGGACTCGTGATAAGTCCAGGTGAGTGTTCTTTGTTTACTCATTCAATATTTCAGTTTTATTTCACGTAATTGTTTTATCCCGTCTATTTCAATGAATATTATTTTACATTTAAATAATTTTCAAACTCAATTACAATTCATGCCTGTTAGTTACTAGTCCATGTCTACATGTATAAAATACAAAATAAATTGACTCGTGAATGTTTTATCTCTTTTAATAAATTTTGCATAATATTCTTGATCCTAGACATTATGATACACTTAAGTACTCCACTGAGTATAAAAGACATCTACCTGATAAACATACTGTTCATGTTACTAAAAGTTACTGGGAAAGTATCATTAAACTGTAATGCTCGGTACAGCTCTATTCATTGTATACACGATTACTGTTACTGTTCACTGTTCCTATTACTGTACATCGTGTATACAATTACTGTTACTGTACTGTTACTGTTACAGTCACCGCATGTCTCAGTATTCTAGGTAACATTGATATTGACTGAATTAACTGAATTAAATAATAAAGTAATTGAACAACTTACACCGGGATTGGGGAATTGATGGAGGAGACAGCGTCTGTATTTTGGGTGGACCTAGGATACAGGTTGCGCAGCCGACTGAGGGTTCCACTGCAGGGTTCCTGGGGGATGACTGACATCCCATCTGTACTGTTACTGTTCCACTGTTTTCACAGTGAGATTACTGTTACTGTTACTGAGTACCTAGCGGTACGGCCTGGTTCAGCGCCAGGAAACTGAGGCCTTGGTCCCGGGTATGTACGGGACCCACTGATTGACACGTGTAGTAGGCGTAGTATGGGATGCGTCTATTATAGGTGGCAATTGGTGTTCGCTGACATAATAAATAACAAACTGAAATCTCACAATGACATTGTAGACTGAACTTGATATACTGACTGATTGTAAACATCTAATAATACCAATGAACTGACTGTACACCTGATACCCGATTGAACTTCTGATGTTGTATTGATTGGCTTTATTATTTCTATCCATATTTTATATGTTACTCCTGTTTTATTCAGCATATGTGTTTCCTAGTTTGCTCATATTTATATTCGCATGTCTTTCCCTTTTTCTCTTATACATTCACTAGGAGTTCTGACTCCCTGGATCTGCATATCCAGATAATATGCACATGATTTGTATTGGCTAAGTGCCTACCCCTCTTGTGTGGGTGGTATTTGTGTTGGTTGTGCATTGCCTTTGTGAGAGGTTGTTTTGGTTGAGAGAGGAGTTGTGTACTCCATATTATATTTACCCCAAATCCTCAGTGGAGGTTCCATGTGTGGGAGTCCTGTGTGGACAAGTGAATTGGAAATCCTTCTGTGTGAAGGCGGGGACGTAGAGCTGTGTGCTCGAACCTCGAAATATATCCGTGTGTTAGCGATTGATCCATTGTCTCTCTAACTCTCTCTTTACTATTGTGCCTTGCATCATTCATATTGTCATACATTCATTATATGCTTGGCTTGTTTGCGTGTGCCTCACTTGTGCTTAACCACGAGAGCTTCATATAGCGCCTCAACTCTCATTCAGAGGAATCAAGAGGAGTTAATCCAGAGCCCTTCACCGGAATTCGGCTACACTCGTTGGTTGCATTAAGTGTAGTTGCAATTAAGTTTTAATTTTCGCATTTAGTTCATTAGATTAGCCGTACACCTATTCACCCCCCTCTAGGTGTACTTTCAATTGGTATCAGAGCTAAATTGACATTTTCATGATAATGTGTTTCACATAACTCTTGTACACTCACTTTATTTATTGTTTTCTCATGATTTTATTTTTATGAGTATGATATGGGCTTTATAGATTTTGAGTGTTTGGTGATCATGTGATTTACTTGTTTTTCATGAAATATTTTTTGTTTTATTCCTTACTTGAAGGATTTCGTACTAGTTTTCAAATTTTTCTTAAAACTAATTCTTATTCTTCATTATGGTAGAGCTTTTCAAACATACTATATTTTCAAACCTATTTTTGAAAACCCTACCCATTGAAGGGCGGTTGGTTGGGCGACCATGCCTTGTATGCTTATTATTGAAAATCCTTTTAAAACATGTGCATTAAATGGGTGGAAGGTAATATGAGTTATACACTTAATCTTATTGTGTTTTCAATTGGTATCATTGGATTCTTTCAATTGGTATCACTATTGACATTCTTTTTGTATACTCATATATATGATTTATTTGTGCTTACTATATCTACATATTTTTGAGTACAAATTTTGGTCATGCTAAGCTTGATTTCAAATGACTATTATATTTCAATTGATTATGTTTCAATTGGTTTCTTATACAAGCTTATGCATTATTTTATTTAGTTTTTCATAAAGGGGGAGAAAATTCATATTTCACCTTTAAATTGGTTTTGGTATTCTACTCCCACACTTTATGTTAAAAATGATTTAAAAAAAGGGATATTGATTATTTTTGGTATCATATGCTTTTGATGAAAAATTACTTTTTATTGGTACTAATCTTTACAAATTAGTATGAAGATTATCTATAAGTTTGCTTAAAATTGGTATGTTTTATTGATATCAAAATTTTTGATTTATTTACTTTCAATTGGTATTTAATTGTATTTACTTACAATTGGTATCAATTGGTATTTAAATCCATGTTTGTTTTATGTACCACATTATGTACTTTCAATTATGTACTTTCAATGGGTAGGTTTTGTTTTATTGATATCATGATGCACTCAATTGATATATTTTTTTTTCTTACAATTGGTATCAAGAAAGTTTTTTTTTGATTTCACCCCTTATTGATATTTCTTTTGTAAGACAAAAAGGGGAGAATATTGTTTTTCTTTGACCCCTTTGTTGATGATTGACAAAAAGGGGGAGAAGTATTTGAGTTTATATGCATGAGTTTATTTGCATGTTTATTGTTTAGTGATTATCTTTCCAATTGGTATTAAGAATTTTGTTTTATTGATTGGTATCAAGAGCGTAAGTTTTTTTTATTGAATTGATTGGTATCAAGAGCTTAAGTTTTTTATTGAAATTTTTATTGGTATCAAGAGCTTAAGAACATGTTTATTTTAAAAAAAGGAAAAAGAATTTATTTTAAAAGTTTGATATCAAGAGCATGTTTATTTCATGTTTAGTATCAAGAGCATGTTCATTTCATTATTTTATGCATGTTGATGCATATACATGTTTAGTATTCATCGCATATCTTATGTTTATTGCTATGCATGAGTTAAGGGGGCTTCTTTGAAGCTTAACTTTAATCCATGCATATATAACTCCATGAGTTTTGTCATCATCAAAAGGGGGAGATTGTTGGCCTAGAGGCCTTCCACTCTAGTTTTGATGATGATTAACTCATGTAGTTATGTTTACTAATAATCTTGTGATGTTTAGTTTCAGATGTTTAACCCCGATATTAGTAAGTGATTAGCTTCAACAAAGGTATTTTGGAGCTTCTCACATTGTGATTCAAGAGCCCGAGCGTCACAGTTCATATATAGCACTTGTTGGAGCCAAGCTCGGTGGATCACGGTTTGGATCGAGTCGGCTTGAAGGCGGACTTCGTCAAGAAGACTTCGGTACATAGTTTAGATTATGTTTTTAGATCCATTTGTAAAGACTAGATAGTGTGATATGCTCAAGTTCACAACACACACACTTGTTTCTTGTTTCATGGTTATTGGTTTTCGATTTTTAGTTTAACCGATCTTGGTTTTCATGAATAGATAGTATCAATACAAGTTTACAATATTTTATGTATATTAGATGTGTTTTATATACATGTATGTTTCATATCTTAGATAAACTTATTTTGATATGCCTATTCATGCGTTTGGAGTTTTGTGTTTTAACAAAACATATTTTCGGATTTAATATCAAAAACATGGATATATATATATATATATATATATATATGTTTCATGTATATTGGAGTATATCCATATACTACATGCTTAAAAATTGTTTAAATATCATGTTTTTGTATTTGGATGAGTTTTGGAAAAATCGGATTTCCATTTGAAAAATCCAAGTTTTAGAAATACAGTTTTTAGTTTTCGGCAAAATTTGTAAGTCACAAAAATGGTTCAAAAAGTTTGAAATTTGTGTTGAAATTTTTCACACAAGTTTGTATATCAATGTATTATACTGAACTTATTTTTGTGGATTTTAGTAGTGAATTTACGGAATTTATTTGACAATTAAAAAAAACCAAGTTTTCAATCCCTTATTAGTCCTGTTCTGGCTTCTGCCGGTCGACCGGACCGGTCGACTGAGCTAGGAGTCGGTTGACCGAGTCGGTTGACCGACGTGCACAGCCGTGCACGCCAGCTCTGGCTGGAGGGCCGGTCGACCGCCAGAGAGCTTTTGCTCTCTGGAAAGCCTAGGTCGACCGGGTCAGTCGACCGGGTCGGTCGACCGACAGAGAGCTCTGCTCTCTGTTCCAGGCTGCGGTCGAACCGGGCCAGTCGACCGAGGCTCCAACGGTCAGATTTTTGACCGTTGGCGGTCGACCGGGCCGGTCGATCGTCAGCCGTCTGCGCTGAAAAATTACCTTAACGGCTAGTTTTTTAGAAGGGGTTATAATACCCCATTTGAGGGCTGGTTTGGTTAAGATTTTCAAGAGCAAAAATTCTCCATTCTCTAGTGTTTATACAAGTTTTCAAAAGTGTTTTTAGAGCCAAAATGATTCATCTTATTTGTTTTAAAGGGTTGGAAAATTCAAGAAAAAAGGAGAAACTTTGGGATTGGTTTTTGATCTTCATTTTAAACTTATTCTAGTTGTTTTCCCAAGCATTTTTCTTTGAGTTTTTGATTTTCAACTCTTTGTTTTCCACACTTGAGCCATATCTTGCTATCCTATCTATAGGATCTTTATTTTGTGGAAGAATTTTTTTGTGGTTGAGATAGACTACCTAGTTGTAACCCTCCTTACTTGTGTTATCCCTCTTGCGTAGAGGTTGATTTTGGAGAGGTGGTTGGCTCCCTCTAGTGAGAGGTGGAGATTGGTGTTTGGTTCCCTCTAGTGAGAGGTGGAGATTGGTGTTTGGCTCCCTCTAGTGAGAGGTGGAGTTTATGGTTGAATCCCTCAAGTGTGAGGTGATTGATTTGTATTGGCTAAGTGCCTACTTCTCTTGTGTGAGGTGGTATTTGTGTTCCTCTGTGAGAGGTTGTTTTGGTTGAGAGAGGAATTGTGTACTCCATATTATATTTACCCCAAATCCTCAGTGGAGGTTCCCTGTGTGGGAGTCCTGTGTGGACAAGTGGATTGGAAATCCTTCTGTGTGAAGGCGGGGACGTAGAGCTGTGTGCTCGAACCTCGAAACATATCTGTGTGTTAGCGATTGATCCATTGTCTCTCTAACTCTCTCTTTACTATTGTGCCTTGCATCATTCATATTGTCATACATTCATTATATGCTTAACTTGTTTGCGTGTGCCTTACTTGTGCTTAACCACGAGAGCTTCATATAGCGCCTCAACTCTTATTCAGAGGAATCAAGAGGGGTTAGTCCAGAGCCATTCACCGGGATTCGGCTACACTCGTTGGTTGCATTAAGGGTCTGTTTGTTGTCGTAACTGGCCGTAATTCGTAGTTGTAATTGGTAAAGTCTTTTACAATTGTAAATGAGTTACGTGTATGTAAATTTTACGGTGTTTTGTTGGTAATATAAAATTGTAAAGTGGGAAAGTGTATTGTACTTTACGGTGTTTGGTTGTCGTAATGTATAAGTCGTAAGTGAAAAAGTTGACCACAAAATTAACTATTTGGTGATTTTAAAAGTTTTAATACTGCAAATAAATATTAAAAAGTTAAATATTAAAAAAATTTAATATTAATATAAAAAAATATTACAAATTTGTATGACCACAAAATTAACTGTAACTGGGCTGTAAGTGAGTGGTAGCTGGGTTGCAAGTGAGTGTTAGTTGAGTTACGTAAGTCTTTTACGAATTACGGTCCAAACAAATGCCGTAATTGTAACTGGGTAGTAAGTCATTTACGAATTACGGAGTTTTACGCGAAACAAACGTTCCCTAAGTGTAGTTGCAATTAAGATTAATTTTCACATTTAGTTCATTAGATTAGCCGTACACCTATTCACCCCCCTCTAGGTGTACTTTCAAGTTCTTCATTTAATGCATGGGCATCCATACTATCATGATCATCATTAGAAGAGCTAGCACTATCATCTAGATGAGTATCCGAATATACCTCAAGAGAGTCAACCCCTTGGACCATATAGTAAGTTTCGTCGGACTCATCCACCAAGGGTTCCTTCTCTACATAGTTTGTCGTCTGTAGCTCGGGAGAGGTCAATATGTTCCACACTGCAAAAGTGGAATCACAATGAGAAATAATAGAAAGATAATCTTTACTGAATGTGTGCCTAAGTGCCTCTAAGGCTAGTGTATTAACCTCAATGTACTTGTCATTATCAAGATAAGATTTCTTGGTAGTGGCAAGGTAAACATGTAATCCTAGGGCTTTAAGATATGCATCCATCTTAAACTTTCACATATCGATGTTGGAAACATCATACATGGAGGGGTCATGAAATCCATATGTGTATAAAGAAAATGTGTGCAAATGCAAATTTAGATTAGCAATCCAAGATCTTACTCCTAGGTGGTTAAACTAAATATCAGGAGCGTTGGCTCTGATACCAATTGAAATACACCTAGAGGGGGGTGAATTGGTGTACTATCAATTTAAGACAAATGATGTAGAATTAAAAAACTCAATTGCAACACACTATGTGTAACCAAAGAGTGTAGCCGAATTTTCGGTGAAGGGCTCTGAACTATCTCCTATAGATTCCTCTAGATTAAGAGTTGAGGTGTTATATGAAGCTCTCTTGGTTCAACACAAGTATGGGGATACACAAACTATATCTAGTATATGAATTTATGCAATATAAAGCAATGCAAGATATAAGAGAGATAGAGTTAAGAGATAGTGGATCAAACGGTAAACACCAAGATATATTTTGAGGTTCGAACCACTGCTCTACGTCCCCCGCCTTCACACAGAAGGATTTTCACTTTATCCACACAGGACCTTCCACAAATGGGCCTCTACTGAGGAATTACAGCTCTATACCGGGAGTACACAACTCCACTCTCTCAAACACAAACCTCTACACAAGAGGGATAGACACAAAGCCAAAACACAATTACCGCTACACAAGAGGGATGGCACAAAGCCAAAGCTCAAATATAATCACCTCTACACAAGAGGGATGGCACAAAGCCAAAGCAAAGAAAAGATTATAATCTTGATGATCCAATGATCACAAATAACACTTGGTGATCACAACAAACCATAAAACAATTTTTCTCACAAAAACAAGATCCTATAGATATGATTAGAGATGATAACTCAAGTGTGAGAAAACAAAGTCTTTGGAAAAGAGAATAACAAAGAAAAACACTTGTGAAAAATACTAGATAGATATGTAAATAAAGATCAAAACCATTTCCCAAAGACACTCTTTTCTTTGATTTTTTTCCAACACTTTAAAAACAAATAAAAAATATAACTTTTTAGCTTAAAAACTCCTTTTAAACTTGCTGTAAAATATTGAAAAGATTAGAAGAAAAACTCTCTAAAAACCTTAGTGATCAAGAGATCACAAAAACTCTCTTTGCAACTCTCTTACAAAAACCCTATAGAGTAAAATGTAAACTTGAAACTCAAGATGTAAGTGAGAGTGAAAATCAAAAGAGAGATTTTAAGAATAGAAAAACTCAAATTAGACTTTGAAAATAAGAGCAAAATTGCAAACTTGAAACTTTTTCTCTTTGAAAGCAAAACCTAGATTTTCAATAAAATTTGTTATTGTGTAATATTCAATCCCAATGACACTTTATATAAGTTTTAGAAAAATACTTTTAGAATAGTTTTACCAGGTCTAAAAAGAAAGAAATTGACCTTAAAAATTCAGCTTTCCTCATCTTAAAAGAAACATGTTTTAAAATAGTTTTTAAAGGAGCTAGCCGTTACTGCCAATCTGGCAGTTTATTGGTCAATTGTAAGAATAGGTTTTAGGCCAAAAACCTAGAATTTAGAAATAAGTATATAGGAATAATTTATCAATCCTTATTCCTTCTTTCTAATGCAACTTAAATTAACTCAATATCATTTTTGAATAGAAAGTTATCAATAAAATACTAAAAGGTGTCAAATCAAAAACTATAAACTATTTTCATGACAAGAATAGACTTCAACTCAATATTTGACATCTTTAACATTTGAATTAACAAATGATTATTGAATAAGAAATGTAGCCCTAGAAGTTATCTTTGAAATGAAATTTAAATCATGTTGATTGAATATAAGAATAAAAAGTTAAGACAAGAAACCTATATGGGTGACGAGCATAGATGTATATAGATTAAATCCAATATACATTAAATCATGTAAACTTGTTTTGACTCTATCTATTCATGAAAATCAATATATATATATATATATATATATATATATATATATATATATATATATATATAATATATATATATATATATATATATATATATATATATATATATATATATATATATATATATATATGAAATCCAAAACCGGTTGAACTAAAAACCAAACGTATTAAACTTTTGTGTGTGTGAACTTGAGCATATCAAAACTAGTCTATCTTACACAAAATCTAAACACAAGCTAAACAAACCGAAGTATTCTTATAGAACTCCTTCTCCAAGCCGACTCGATCCAAACACGATTCAAAGAGCTTGACTCTATCCGTGTGCTAGATGCGATCTTGATGCGCGAGCTCTTGAATCTACATGTGTTAGCTCCAAAACTCCTTTGTTGAAACTAAGCATCTACTAAGATCTTGATAGAAAATCTGAAAGTGTATAAACATAAGATTATTAGTACTATAACTACATGAGTTAATCATCATCAAAAGTAGAGTGATAGGCCTTTGGGCCAATACACATTGTGGTCGCAAAGGCCATCTTGCAAAATTTTGCTTTGATAGAATAAACTCTTCTAATTTTGCATATAAAAATATTTGGGTTCCTATTGTTTCTAGGCCCCATGGACCCAAAAAGAAAATATAGGGTCCAAAATCCCCACCTCTTGTGTCTGATGTAGGTGTGGGCTCTCACAAAATGCGATAGATTTAGTGCCTTGATGGTGGATGCGTTTCAAGCTAAATATTTACGTTTTTTGGATGCATCACTTTCAAATGATGTTTGGTGGGAGGACCACCTTATTTTGGAGAAATAGATTGGCTACATCGGTATGGTAATCATTTCATCTTCGTCTTTTAAAAGAAAATGTTTTAATGTTTATATGCTAGTGTAAGTAACCTAGACTCTATCATATGTTATTTTGTGCCTATAGTTGAGTTGATTGGTTGCCTAACTATACATGTATTTTTTAAAAAAATTTCAAAAGGATTTATGTCCCTATTCTTTAATCATGTTTTATATGCTTTTATGTTGATATGTAAATTTTGTTAAAAATTATCTTATACATGTACAATTTTTGAGTTATATGTCTTAGATGCTTATTTCTTTTATGTACTCAATTATTTATTTGATTGTACATTGTATATTCTAGTTTTGATGATTCAAGCATAACTATATGATATATCATATTTTTGAGAAAAAGAATTTAAATTAAGTTTTTGTTTTGAACTTTATTATTTATTTTCATGAATGTGTTATTCATATGGTTCTTGTACACTCGTATCTTTTATATTTACTCATGTATTTATTTTCATGAGCATTCATGAGCTTCATAAATCTTGAGTGTCAATTTTTGTGTAATACACATGTTTCATAAGATATATATAATTTGGTTTTATATTTGAAGGATTTTTAACTAGTTTTTCAAAAACTATTTTTAACTAGTTATTTATTCTTCGCTTGATAGTGTTTTCAATTTATAACTATTTTCAATTCCTATTTTTTAAAACTTCTACCCTTTGAAGGGCGGTTAGTTGGGTGATCATGTCTTGTGTGCCTTAATGACTATCTTTTATTATGTGCATGAAAGGGTGGATATTATGAGTTACATATAATTTTCATGATCTATTCATTTTGTATGCTCATATTAGTTTTCTATATATATGTATGCTTCAAAATTTTAAATGGTATTTTCATTTTCATACATACATATGATTTTGATTGTGCTTGTTTTATAATGTCCATACATATTTTAAAGCACAAAATTATTTACGTTAAGATTGACTTAATTCTAAATGATAATTAGTATTTTCACAAGCTTAAGCATTGATTTCAATTGGTATTTTTTTGGTATCAAAATGTACTTCGTGTTTTATCTTCAATTGGTATCAAAATCTACTATTGGTATCTTAAAAATTTTGTTTATCTACAAGTGGTACCAACATTTATTTTGTCAACTACAATTTGATTTCATTGGTATTATAATTGGTTTTGTTGACTACAAGTAGTTTCAAAATTTGTTTTAAAGTGGTATCAAAGTTTTCTTTCAAAATTTGTTGATACATATTGTCTATATGCAAGGAGAGCTTAATATCTCTTCTATATATAGATTCATGTTGAATATATTTTACAGATTGAGGAGCTTGACCTCTCTTCTTTATGTGATACATGTGTGTAGGGGAGCTTAACATCTCTGTTTATATATTGTATGCTATGTTTATGCGGGTTAGGGTTTACTCATCCCTTCTCCATGTAATGCATGTATGCAGGAGGAGCTAACTTAATATCTCTCCTTTTCATGAATGTATATCACACATACTTTATATTGTTTGTTTATCTTCACCCCTTTGTTGATGAATTGACAGAAAGTGGAGAAGAATTTAGAGAGTTTATATATGCATGCTACGTGTTTTTGTTTATGCATATATACTTGTTTATGCGCTTTCATTAAATATCTATATGTTTATTTACTATGCATGAGTTAAGGGGGAGCTTCTATGAAGCTTATTTTTAATCCATGCATATATAGCTCTATAAGTTTTGTCATCATCAAAAAGGGGGTGATTGTTGGCCTAAAGGTCCATCACTTGAGTTTTGATGATGATTAACTCATGTAGTTATAGTACTAATGATCTTGTGTTTAATAGATTTCAGATATTTGATTAAAATCTTAGTCGGTGTTTAGCTTCAACAAAAGATTCGAAGTCAAGTTTTGAAGGTAGCATGCGTTGATTCAAGAGCTCGCGCATCAAGATCACATCAAGCACTCAAGAGGAGTCTAGCTCATGGATCAAAGTTTTGAACCAAGTTAAGATGGAGAAGAAGATTTTCAAGATTTGAGTCTAGTTTTGTAAGTTTTAAGATTTTATTTTAGGATAAAATGTAAAGGACCGTTAGTTGTGGATTGCTCAAGTTTATACACACACACAAAAAAAGTTTGACTTTCGAAAAATACGATTTTATTTTAAGCTTTAAATTATATGCCTGAAAAATAGTTCACATGTTTTAATATGTATTGATTTTTAATCACACATATTGTACTTCAAAGTATTTCAATAAACTTATTTTTATGGATTTTATAAAGATTTTATAGAATTTAAGATGTATTTTAAAAAGTTGTTAAAACTGTTTTTGGGCTACTTTCGGTGGACCGAAGGCTGAACCGGTCGATCGACGTGTACAAGACGTGCACAAGCCCATATGTCTTAAGCTCGGTCGACCTACCAGTTGACTGCAGAAGAGATCGGCCGACAGACCGGTCGTCCGACTGAGTTTGTAGAGCTCTCGGGTTTTCTCGGTCGACCGGGGCGGCCGATCGTTCTGCTGATCTGCTTGACATCTTTATAGTTTTCTGGTCATAACTTTTTATTCTTATATTCAATCAATATGATTTAAATTGCATTTCAAAATAACTTTCAGGACTACATTTATTATTTAATAATTATTTTTTGAATCAAATTTTAAAGATATCAAATATTGGGTTGAAGTCTGTTTTTGTTTTGAAAATAGTTTACAGTTTCAGGTTTGACACTTTTCCATATGTTGTTGATAAATTTCTACTCCAAAGTGATATTGATTTGATATAAGTTGCATTAGAAAGAAAACTTCAATATCTACAAATTCATCTATATAATTATTTTCAAATTTTGAATTTTAGGCCTCAAAACTGTGCTCAAATTTAACCTATTGTACAGTCCAGGTCTGTGGTCGGTCGACCGCCCGGTCGACCGCCAGACTCCAACGGTCAGAATTAGACCGTTAGTCAGTCGACCGGGCAGTCGATCATAGGACATTTCTGGTAGTTTTGAACCATAATAGTTAGTTTTTATTGGCCTATAAATATAGGTTTTCTGGGTGAGTTTTAAATAAGTTTTTTAAGAGCTTATTTTCCCACCTTCAATCGAGTTTTCCCAACAAGTTTTTAGAGCTTCATTCCATATCAAAAGAGAGTTTATCAAGAGTGATTCTCTTGAGTGTTCAAAAGCTTTTTCTTGAGTTTTCATTTCCAATCTGTCTAGTTTTCTCATACAAGCTTGAGCTTTTCATAGCCATGTCTGTCTTATAGGAGCCTTATTATGAGAGTGTTTGTTTGTGATCAAGAAGTGATCACAAAGTATTCCACTTTGTATTGAGATGGAGTCAGAGGTTGTGGCCTCGGCGAACGTGGGGGTTCGTGTGGTGTATTGTTCTTGCGGGAACAAGTAAGGGACTTGCAGGTCCAAGAGTTCTGAAGGGAGCTCGTTGTAGGTGTTGCGGCACTGAGTGATCTTTACGGGATCGTATCTAGTGGAAATCCTTTATAGTGTTGAAGGCGGGCATGTAGAGCAAGTGTTCTTGAACCTTGAAATAAATCTCCTGTGTTTGCGATTGCTTCTCTTTCTCTCACTTGTGTTTTATATCTTGCATGCTATTATTGTTTATATCTTTTACATGCTTGATATTCCCTTGTACTTCACTTATATATTTGCTTGGGATTATTTGCTCACACTAGTATTCAACCAAGAGTTATAGTGGCACCTTAACTCTTAATCTAGAGAAATCTTGAGGAGATAGTCTACAGCCCTTCACCGAGAATTCAGCTACACTCTTTGGTTATACGTTGTATGTTTGCTTAATAGTTTTTAGTTTGAATAATTAGTTTTAATTTCACATTAGTGTTGCATTAGATTAGCTTGTCACCTATTTACCCCCTTCTAGCTGACCTACAAGTATTTTTGAGGCATCGAAGTTAAAGATTAAAATCAAAATGGTTAAAACTAAAACCGAAAACTTTTCTTATAAAAATACTATATAAATTTTGTGTGTGTGTATATGAGCTTGAGCAATTCACAACTAATCTATCATTTATATTTTATCCTAAATAAAATCTTAAAACTTATATAAAACTAGACTCAAGTCTTGATAATCTTCTCTTGAAAATCTTCTTCTCCATCTTGACTTGGTCCAAAACTTTAATCAATGAGCTAAACTCCTCTTGAGTACTTGATGCGATCTTGATGCACGAACTCTTGAATCAACATGTGCTAGCTTCAAAATTTAACTTCGGATCTTTTGTTGAAGCCAAACACTGACTAAGATCCTGATCAAATATCTGAAACTTATTAAATACAAGATCATTTGTACTATAACTATATGAGTTAATCATCATCAAAACTAAAGTGATGGGCCTTTGGGCTAACAATTAAGGCACACATCAAAAATATCAAGAGTGGATATTGCCACCCCAAAATAAGAAAGCTTTCCCAAAGATTACGGCACCCATGAATGTGCTAAAGGCAACCCAAATTTTTTTTTAAAAATACCCAAAATACCTTTTTCTTCTCCTCTTCCTCTCTCTACCTCCCCCAAACCCCTAATAATAACCGATGACCCCCACTTTCCCTCTCTGGCTTCCCCTTTACCGACGCTCCCCCTCCTTCTCCACCCCGACATCTCCTCTTCCCCATGGCCCCTCCTCCCCCCTCCTCCCCCGACCCTCTCCCCCTCCTCCCCGACCCTCTCTCTCTCCTCCTCCCCCCGACCTCCCTGGCTTCCCCCACCCCTCCCTCTTCCCCTCTCCCTCCCCTGCCCCAGACCTCCCCTTCCCCTCTGTTCGGCCAGTCCGACCGAATAGAGGTGGTGCTGTTCGGCCGAACAAGAGGTTAGGGTGGAGGAGGAAGGAAGGGGAGGGTAGGGTGGGAAGGAAGGGAGGTCAAGGGGAGGAGGAGGAGGGGGGAGTTGAAGAGGGGAGGGGGCGCGGGGTAGGGGGAGGTTAGGGGGAGGAGGAGGGGGCCACGAGGAAAGGGAGAGATCGATGGGGAAGAAGGGGCCAAGGGGAGGTCGGGGGAAGGAGAGGGAGCGCCAGTAAGGAGGAGGCAGGAGAGGGAGGATGAGTCGCCGGAGAAGAAGAAGGAGAAGGAAAAGAGGAAGAGATATTTTGGTATTTTTTAGGATGGTAGCTGTGTCCAAAATATTGTAACACCTGATCCCACGGGTACAGAGACGTTACTCTGATGTATATATGCAAGGCGAAAATAGGGTAAAAATTGTAATACCCCGATTCCACGGGTACAGAGATGTTACTGCGACATATATACGTAAGTCAAAAATACCCTCATATATATCGCAGCATCAGTACATGCAAGAATCAGAGTACAAAACTGCGTGGTGTATTATACATTCCAACATATGAGTATAATTACAAAGTTATCACAGGATGACATAATATTATAATATATAACATCATCGATAGGCACAAATGTGAGAATACAAAGAGATATATAATTTATGAATAGTACAAAGGATGCTCACGAGTTACAACAGGGAAACTCGAAAGCTGATCAGGGGACCCGGAAAGAAAGGACTCTGGATGGTCTGCCAATGATCCACACTTTCATTATGCATCTCTAATCAACAACTGAGAGAATCCACAAGCTTCAAGCTTTAGGATCTAGATATGCAGATCCAGGGGAGTCAGAACTCCCCAACGAGTGGTGAGGTGGGAGCCAAGTGATAAATCTGGGTTAAAAGCATATGTTGAAAACTATGTCATGAGCATAGGCAGACATGAGCAGGCAATGAGACATCAAGTGAAATAAATATGGCAAAACTAGTTATACAAGCCCAAATTACCGATCCGTGAGATTAGTATGTCAAAGGAATAATCCAAACAAGAAAACTCTTATATATACCTTCTATCTCACATCACTGTATCCTGGTTTCATATAGCCCAAATTGTCTCCTAAACTAAGAAAGTAACATAAAATCGATAGAAAACTGATAAAATCGATAATACTGAATACGAGCAAAACTAGTTGTACAAGCTCAGTTAACGACTTCATAAGACTAGTACATCGAAGGAATAATCTAAACAAGAAACCCTCATCTATATACCTTTGCTCCATGTCCCATACTCTGAGCGTATACAATTCAAGTTGCAAAATAACACAACAAATAGTTAATTAGCATTTTATTATTATTACTCGTCTGACCCATATATCTAGGTATGTGTCCTGGTGTACATCTCAACACACATGCATCCATATATGAGTAAGGCGAGTGGTTATTTAGGAACTGATGAAGATTGATGGACCATATTTATAGTGGGTCCTTCTTTGCCCGGGACAACGACCCATTGCTACTCTTTCTCCTCGGGAATTATATTACACCCAGACACGTGTCGCCGAATTTGGGATTAAGACATCCAACACGAATCATCAATCCCGTGACCACTATAAACATAACATCACACCAGTATCCATCAGTTCCTCTCATTCAGATGTAAGTTTTCCAATTTATAGTTTATTAGATAATTATCAGTGTAGGGGAATGAGTAAGAGCATGTCAGGTGTATTATGAGTATATGTTGTGCTGGATATATCAGTGTATATCAGGAGTTTAGGCCATCATTCTCGTAAGTGATAATTATAAGTCAAGTGTATCACGCATGATTGTCAGGTGTTAAGTATATCAAGAATCAAGTGATAACAGACAAGTGTCAGGTGATAGCATGTAGGAGACAGGTGTCGAGTAATAGCATGTCAAGTAATGAGCATAGTAGATATCACTACCATATAACACAATACAGGAAAACAATACCAGTGCAGGAAATCGGTATGAATATAAAAAATCGTACCGATACAGGGGATTAGTACGAATACAGAAAAATGTAAAGTTTTTGAAAAATAGTATAAGAAAATATTTTAAACTTTTGACAACCATCAATAAAAGAGTTAATCGAGTTATCAGGTAGGTAAGTGAGTAAGTAAGCAAGCGAATATCCAAATAAAGCTAAGCAGTACTGGGGGACAAGATCATCGAACAATGTTTAATCACTAAAGCGTCCGGTGGAATTCAGGGAATACTCTGCTTAAGATGCGAGTCTAAAATCCGGCAGAGTTCCACTTAGGTATGTTAGTGGTGAAACGCTTAGCGCTAACCTGCTTTTCAGGCATAGCTAGAATGTCCAGAGGACTTTAATAAAACTCAGAGAGGGTGAGCCCGGAGGCTGTAGTGTAGAACGGTGCAGCGTTAAGCCTGGAGGCTAAGTATGTATCTGCACGAGATATTAGTACCAGACATCACACATGCATATATGGATAGTAGGTAAGAGAACCGACAAACGAGTAAGAAAAAAAGCGATCGTTCAAGCGAAGCTAAGCAATTGGAGCAAAGCTAATGTACAACACTAGATGACGTTTGGCGTGATTACCACTCGCAGCACAGCTAAGCGCACGTGTCACAGCATTCGTATGAATGTCATACTACTGTTCACGGGCATAGCCATGCTCACGGGATAACTACGCTCAAACAGAGTAAGCGGTAAAGTACTGACGCTAGGTCCGCCTACTAGGCGTAGCATATACAAAGTCCAGAGGACTTTAAAACCTTAGAGAGGTTAAACCAGAAGGTTATAATGTAGAAACACAGAGCTGTTAAGCTCGAAGCTGTATAGGTACTTGCATAAAGTGTTAGTACTGATAGGTAGTAAAAAGTACATATTTATCATCACATTTACCATCATATTTTCCTATTTATTCTTTTATTAAGCACTGCTACTAATGTTTTATTGTTTAATATATGCAGGCCTTGAGTAATTAAAAAAATAAAGAAAAAAGCACAAGTCAAGCCCAAAGCCTAAGAATCACACAGGCCCACATGCATAAATTGTAGTAATTTAGAAGCTTCTCTCTTATATCTAACCTAATCAAAACTTGAATTTTAAATTATTTATTTAAAATCTAAGGGAGGAAGAGGAAGGATAAATTAGAACTCCTAATTGCTAAAAAGAGGAGGAAGAGGATAAGATGAGAAGGACTTCTACTCAAACCTAGTTGCTTGCAAGACAAGGATAAAGATAGAAGGGGAGCTTAAAGATAAAAATCTTTTTATAAATTCGGATTTGTGATAACTTGCTTCCCAAGTTTTCCCGAGTTCTCAAGATAGAATGTTTGAATACAGAATCTAAAAGAAGGAGCCCAGATGAACGGACAAGAGGAGCCATGCAAGAAAGCGCGTGGGCATTGGCCACGATATTGCCGCAGAAACGCGGCCATAGCCGCATTTTCGCGGCATTTTGGATAAGACTGGTTACGCGTTTTTATGGGAGAGTTGTACTGGGACTCTACTACCTATATCTCCTTTAAATGCCCCTGCAGAGCAACAGAGAGGGGCATCCAGAGATTGAAGCTTAGGGTTTTTCTTTAGATTTTTCCTCTTTTCGAAATTTCTTGTATTTTCATTTTTATTATTTGAAGAAGAATATTTTGAAGAAGGAGAGGAGCTTTGTAATTGGCCAAGTGACATCCAATAAAATGTTACTCATTCTTCTTTGATATTTAATTCAGTTTCTCTGCTTAGATTAATTATTGTTTCTTCTTTCCATTTTCATGAAATTTTTCGTATTAAACATAAAAATTGAAAATAAAATAAAAAATGAGTAACTAAATTCAATCTATAGTTTGCTAATCTCTCGATCACCCTAGTTTAGTTTTAAAAGGTGAATTGATTAATATTTATTATCTTAAAAACCCTAGGATTAAAATGGTCTTCTTGAAGATGAATTGATGATTAGGTTTTCTTAATTCAGTTTACACTTTTTAAATGATTCTTCATAAGTTCATACTTAAAAACTTTGATAGCATAATTTTAACTAAAAACTTCTCTTATGCTATGCTTTGAAATTAGGGTGAACTACTATTTAATCTTTATTAGTGCACACTAGTTAGGATTCCAACTTTATTCATCTTGCTTGATTATCAATTAATAACCTAGGATGGATGTTTATTCATTCAATATGATATTCACTTTTTGAGACTAATACCATGGTTGTGGTAGATGATTAGTAAACTATATTTATTAAACTTGATCAAATCTAATCAATCTCTCTTTTTCTTTTCTAAGCAAATTATAGAGAAGATCGTTCCGAAACGCTTACATCGCATCCTTCCCTGTGGATCGACCCGTCTAGCCTTTGCTACGCTGTTACATTGAAATGAGACTAAGATTTTCTAAACTATTTTCAATACAAATTTTCGTTTCAATCAAGTACCAAACACACACACACACATATCACTTACATTATTACAAATATTCCCTATACTATATAATATACCATCGTTACAATACAAATCCCCAGAATCACCAGTATAAATACAAAATCACTGATACAATGATTATACAATTTACATGAAATTCTCAAATACAATATCACCCGTCGTAGCGGGAAAAACCCAAAATAAAGCGAGAACACTCGCCTATAAATCCTCAGAATATGTCATAAAATCTAGAATCCCAGGAATACGTGCACCGCCCATGCCATCAATACATTAATATTATATTTAGGGAGAGAATTAGAGAGAGGAGAGAGAGAGAAAGGAGTGAGAATCAAATAAGAAAGGGGAAGAGAGGGAGACATGAGAGAGAGAGAGACAAAGAGAGAGAAGGGAGGGGGCAGAGCGCCCTCTACTCTGCTCACAGCCAGGGCCCTAGCCTGGCCGCGCCCTGGCCGCAGCCGCACTGCCAGGAGGTGCCAGGGACGGCGCCGGCTGGCCCAGGTGGACAGAGGTGGCATCAGAAGGGAGTGGTGTAGGATATGGAGGAGGAGCGAATTTTGAAGATGATTTTGGTAATGGAGATGAAAGTGGTGATAGAGTTAGGTTTATTGGTGGTGATGAAAAATGGGGAAGAAGAAGATGAAATTGGAGATGTAGGATGGTGAAGGAGGTGATGGGAGTTGGTAATGGTGGAGATTGGTGGCAGATTTGGGTTGATAGGTGGAGGAATGTGGTGGTGATTGTGAGAAGGAAGTGGTTGAATTGAACAAGAATGAGATGGAAGAGAGATGGAAGGGTTGTGGTGAAGATTGGGGCTGCCGCTGGGTAGGGTTGGACGGAGATGGTGGTGGTAGGGGTGTGTGATGACAGTGATGAGAATGATGAAGATGATGGAGTGGTGAGAGAGATAGAGGGAGAGATGGAGGAGTTGGCGGTGATGTGATATTGAAGAAGGAGAGGAGCTTGGGGGAGAGGGTGGCTGCCTGCCGCCTAGGGTCTGCCAGAGCGATGAAGCGCAGGTTGTCGGTCAAGGAGAGAGGAGGAGATTAAGAGAAATATTAAGAAAGAAAGAGAGATTAAGAGAGATAAGGGAAAGAGAAAGAGAGATTGAGAAGTTAAATAGGAGAGGATAGGGGGAAAACCCGCATTTGGGTCTGGGCAGACCTGCGTTTGGATCTGGCAAGCCCGCGTCCAGCTGGAGCCCCGCGTTTGGGGAGGTGAGAGAAAGGGAGGAGAGAGAAATAGTGGGGAAAGGAGATATTTTCGGGAAATTTGAGTGGTGGAGAAAAATTGAGGAAAAAAGAAAAGAAAAGGAAAATAGAATGAGTGGAGGAGAAAAATTGAAAAATAGAAAATGGAAAAGAAAATTATCTTGATAAAACTCTGGAATCTAAGAAAATCTCGAAAACACGAGAAAAGTCCAAAAAATAAGCTAACTCAAAAAAATCTCCAAAAATTATCAAAAATAGAGAATATTATTTTAAGGTGTATGGGAAATTGGATTTCAAAAATTCAATCTCATTTTAAAATAAAAATCCTAAAATCTACCAGCGATACCGGTCGACACCAATCCAGCCGAATTCCGGTAAATTCAGAAAAATCCTTAAAAATATGTTTAGGTAGAAAATACGATTCTAAAAAATAATATAAAATCATTTTTAGAAATTTAACTCTATTTGTAAAGTAAAAATTCGAGAATCGATCGGCGACATTGGTCGATACCAACTTTGAAGTTTTTGCAATTAAATTTAGAAAATTCCAAAAAATTATGAAAAATCTAAAATATTAGAAAATAATATTTGAAACTGAAATCAGCCAAATTTGACTATCAAAAAAGGTCAATTCAATTAGTACATTAGGATCGGGTCCTCGGTTCAGACTCGGGTTGATTCTGAATCCAGGAATCCGGATCCAAATACCAAATAGGGATATAAATAATCATAACACAAAATAAATATGGGAGGAAATTGAAAGGATATAATCAGAAAATCAGATTAATACCTGAATACGTATTCCAAGAACGGGGTGTTGCATTCTACCACCTTACAAAAATTTCATCCTCGAAATTTTGATATGAGGGAGATGAACAGAAAAATGATAGGGATGAGAATTATACCAATTAAGATATGAATAATTAAGGGTTACATTCACAAATCAATTGAATGATAAACTCGGGGCCTGGACTTTTTTCGCCCTTCCTGCCGTATAAAACTTCGAACGTGCCATACCACTGCTGATCTGATATCTGTTAAGAAGAATACTATTGGAACTTCTTTAAACTAATCCACTCTGAATAATATAAGATGAGCTATCTTAAGAACTGGCCAAACTTTCACTGCCTGAATTCTGTTAGGATCAATGATGATTACTTATTTTTGAAACAACGAGAACCAAGAATACGATACTTAACCGTTCAGAACTTATACTTACTCTACTTAGCGTGAAGTTGTTCCCGATGAAGAGTCTGCAATAAGATTATAAATATTCTGCCTATTCTCTGTTACTCTGTAGGTAGACTATAATAAATAGGCAAAGAAAGCCCGATAAATTGATCGCAGATAAATAAATAAAAACTAATAATAACGAGTTTCGGTCACTGGCACTGATCATTCTCAAACGTATAACCGAAAATTTATAAGAACTACCCTTTGGGGGATAACCCGACCGTATATTAAACATTTAGAACATACCCAAGTCCTGCAACATTGGCTGAATAGATCATAAAAAGAGAGTGTGACAATTGTTTAGATACAGCGAGAAAACCCGGTTCACTAAGTCCATGCAACATGTTAGGTGGGAGAAACCCGGGGAATGAGGTTAGAGTGCTAAATACTGACATAACAAGCCATGAGTGAAGCCAAACCCAAGTGAAGCCATTGCGTAACACAGCCTCAGCCGCTAAGAACTAGGGTGCGGCAGAGCTAACGCTATGTGAGGCTCGCACTTGGCGAAGCTCAAGCGGAGAAGCCAACGCGTAACACAACGCTAAATGCTAAGCACCAGGGTATAGCAAAGCCCATGCCTGGTTAGGCTCGCGTGGCTAGTACACGACTCTCGCTTGGCGAGGCTAGTTGGGTCCATGGATCATCAAATCTTTAAAGACCGCTGGGCCCTGTGGCTCCGAATGATATGATCAAGAATTCCTAATAACCAAGATGAGTCCTAATTGTCGTCTCCTAGATGTCAACTTTACGGTAGATCACCTCTGAAAAATATCTGAGTTCTGTGAAGTTGATAGAACGATAGTGATTGCCTTCGGAATAGAGTAAAATGGGGGAAATAATGACTCTATTTGGCTGAAGTCCTGAATTCAGTAATTCATTTCCTACTGACGCTTCCCATGCAGTGATATCGTCTATCTGATTATATAAGAGACGACTACCCCACTTTCTGTACTGATTCTCATTTTTCTATGCTAATCCCCATAAAATGCCCATATATATAATAATAGAGTATGAAGCCAAAGAACTCTTCGATATAAGATAATACAATACAATAGAATCAAAGAAAGCCAGAATAAGGAAAGAATAAACATCATCTGTCCTGTCGCTACCTCACTGGTCTATCCATTTCTTAAGTTGGTATAATGACTATGAAAACTGGAATAGTGAAAAATAGAAGGGATTCAGGAATCAAAGGATGGACGATTAAGAAGAAATAGATAACTCTGTACTTGTAGTTGGGTTGCATAATCAGGACTCATACATTCCAGTTGCAAATTTTTTTACCATTAATTTGCCGACTGGTTGTACTATAGATGTGAGAGTCTAGGCTCTGATACCACTCTGTAGTGCCCCGATCCCATGGGTATGGAGACGTCACTGCGACATATATATGTAGGTTGAAAATACCCTCACATATATACGCTAAGCATCAATGCAGGAAAGAATCAGAGTTTGAAAGTACGTGGTGCATTATATATTCTAATATATGAGTACAATTACAAAGTTATCATAGGATGTGACACAATATTATAAGAATATTACATCACCGATAGGCATAAATGCGAGAATACAAAGAGATACACAATTATGAACAATACAAAGGATGCTCAAGAGTTATAACAGGAAACTCGAAAGCCGAGCAGGGGGCCTGGAAGGAAAAGATTTTGGACGGTATAACGATGATCCACACTTCCACTGCGCATCTCTGATCAGCAACTGAGAGAATCCACAATATCTAAGCTTTAGGATCTGGACATGCAGATCCAGGGGAGTCAGAACTCTCCAACGAGTGGTGAGGCAGAGCCAAGTGGCGTGCAGGGACATGCATTCGCGTATCGATAAATCCGAGTCAAAAGTATGTGTTGAAAATCGTGTTGCGAGCATAGACACACATGAGCAGGCAATGAGACATCAAGTGAAGTAAATATAACAAAACCAATTATACAAGGCCAAATTACCATTCCGTGAGATTAGTACGTCGAAGAAATAATCCAAACAAGGAAACCATCATATATATACCTTCTATCTCACATCATTGTATCCTGGTTTCATGTATCCCAAATTATCTCCTAAACTAAGAAAGCAACATAAAATTGATAGAGAATCGATAAAACTGATAATACCGAATATGCGTAAATCAGTTGTACAAGCTCAGTTTACGACTTCATAAGACTAGTGCATCAAAGGAATAATCCAAACAAGGAAACCCTCATCTATATACTTTTACCCCATGTCACCATACTCCGAGCGTATACAATCTGAGTTGCAAAAAAGCATAATGAATAGTTAATTAGCATTTTATTATTATTATTTTTTTTTACCCATATATCTAGGTATGTGTCCTGGTGTATATCTCAACACACATACATCCATATATGAGCAAGGCGAGTGTTTATTTAGGAACTGATGAAGATTGATGGACCATATTTATAGTGGGTCCCCCCTCTGCTCAGGATAATGGCCTACTACTACTCTTTCTCCTCGGGAATTATATTACACTTGGACACGTGTCGTCGAATTTAGAGATTAAGACACCCAACACGATCGTCAGTCCTGCGATCACTATAAACATAACATCACACCAGTATCCATCAGTTCCTCCCATCTCGATATAAGTTATCATTTTTATAGTTTATTAGTTGTTTTTAGTGTATGGGAATGAGCAGGAGCATGTCAGGTGTATTGTACATGTTGTACTGGATATATCAGTGTATGTCAGGATATTAGGCCATCATTATCGTAAGTGATAATTATAAGTTAAGTGTATCACATATGATTGTCAGGTGTTAAGTATGTCAGGAATTAAGTGATAACAGACATGTGTCAGGTGATAGCATGTAGGAGTCAGGTGTCAAGTAATAGCATATCAAGTAATAAGCACAGTAGATATCACTATCGTATATCACAATATAGAAAAACAATAGCGATATAGGAGATTGGTACAAATACAGAAAAATAATCGATAATCTAAGCAAAGCTAAGCAAGCTGGAGCGACGCTAACGTGCAACATTAGATGCTACCACACTCGGTGTGGCTATAGGCTGTCTAAAAATCATTAAAGACAAGTCATCAGAAAATAAAGTCTAACTCCAGAAGCAAAGCAGCACAGTCGCTACCGCAGCCTCAAGACGTGAAGGTTGAAACCCGTGTCTTAATAACCAAGACACAGAGCTCGAAAGCCGCGTCTCAGCATCACTGAAGCATCAAGACGCGAGCGTCGAAACCCGCGTCTCTGCCTTACTGCAAGGGCCAAGATGCAGAGATTGGAATTTGCATCTCTGACATCCTACCCGACGCAGAGCCCAAAGCCTGCGTCTCACTTGAAGCTTAACGCAGAACTGGGAGTTTGCGTTTCTCAAGCATTACTTCAGCGACAAAATGCGAGGCTCAAAGCCCGTATCTTAGTTATAACTGCCCTCATTACTAGGTCAATTACTGCCCACGTAATGAGGGAGTTAACCCCCATTATAGAGTATTTTTAGGGGACACTTTTACCCCCTGAAACCTCTATAAATAGCCCAGTTTGCTATGGAAGAGGGGTCGGGAAATTTCTGTGGTCAGATGAACTTTGGTTGTAAGTCGTAGAAGGACCAAGATCCCTAACTAAAAAAAGAGAGAGTTCAACTCTTCTAACAACTTGCTGCGTTCAAGTTTGTTTTTGCCTACAGTCTCTTTGAGAGTCTTGTTTGACAGAAGCTGTGTTACTTCGTCCACCATCCAAAGAGAGGATTCCCAAGAGGTCCTGACGTTCACTCCGGTCAACAGAAAATAAGATTCACTTTCCTTCGCCACATCAAGAACCCGGCATTAAATAAAGGGGAGATTTGAGCTTGAATATCTCCCCTCTCTTGTAATCCATTGTAATTTTTTTTACAAATTAAATAAAGAATTTACACCTCGATCTTCAATTTTCCCCACCAAACAAGAGATGACAACTCCGCTGGGAATACTTTCTCTACCGATTAGCAAGTCGTGGCGCAAGGTGATGTCACCTATATGGGAAAAATAGTCGAATCACTTGTCGTAGAGTTCGACCGGGCAAAGTATGAAAAGTTCCTCTCTTCTGGCTCCAAGAGCCCTAGGGCACGGCAGTACCGTAAGGTCTCCTTGGGACCCGCTCTCAAGTCCGCTCTGAGATCCCTTCAGATGCGACTGACAAGAAGAGTGCTATGACTAACCACATCACACGTACGATCTGCGTCAACGTCTTCCACGAGACTCGCGAGGTTAGCGTTGCTGATATTCAGCCCGTTCATGTCCGTACTCTTCCTTAGTTTCTGGTTACCGGGGGTTCCCAGCAACCCGTATGGCATAACTGGAACGCTGAACGTCGATAGAAACGACGTGCGTGTCAATTACAGGCGCTAGAAGTTGGAGCAACCATCTGTCCAGTAGATACAGAATGCGAGGATCAAGCCTGCGCCTCTTCTGAGTTGCGTCAGACACACGAAGTCTGCGTATGGAGACCAAAATGTGAAGCCCTACATGCTTGCATTTCTGAAAATTCACTTCCCAAATGTAACGTTCAGCAGCGCGAGGGCTATGCTTCTTCTCAGAGACACAAGACCGCGTCTCTACAACCAGACACGAATTGAGACTCAATTGTCGCTGACTAAATGTGATAATTAATAATGTGAGGTCCACGTCTCTGCTCAGTAGAGGCACGAGACCCACGTTTCGAAGTCAAAACACGAGAGCTGCGCCTGTTATGCATAACGTGAGCTCTGTGTTTTTGAACCCTGCATATCAGATTCTTGACGTAAGGGTGACTCTCAGAAGCTCAAAAGCCCTCGACAACCCGAGGCCAATCTTTTTGATCTTCCTCCCACAGATTTAAGAGATTATTTGACAAAGAAAAGGAGTGCTAATCAGGTCACTCCATCTTGTTGCTGTGAACAGCTCATCACAATAATGTTCTCTAAATGCCACTGCAGCTCACATACAAGCAAATAGTCGGTATTCAGACGATTGACCTCGACCTCCCGATCAGCCAAGAGGTATCGCTCCCACAGAAAGAGAGCCTTCTCTAACATGGAATACCCTGAAGTCACTGCAAACATGGCAAGCAGAAGTAGGGGAAAACAAGCGGCGTCAACTCCGACGAGTCTGACACGGAACTAGAAGAAGTGTATCGACATACTCGCACTCGGACTGGTACGGTCGCCCCTATCAACTACAGTGCCCTAACTCGGGGCATTGAAGTAATTGAATCACACTCCACCGTTGCAGAATCACAGGCCTCAAACTCTTCTATTGAGAAGGAAGCCTTTGCATATATGACGAATACTCCCGAGGAGACGGCCAGGCGTGCTTTGAACAACAAGCCCAGGTCTAGAGGGAACAATTCGATATGATTCGCGCTCAATAAGAATCTATCGATACCCTCAAGCAGATGCTCACACAATTGCTTGAAGATAAGAGGAAGTCAACTGACAAAACTTCTTCTAAGAAGTCTAAAGGCAAACAAAAAGAAGGAGAAAGCTCATTTTCTATACATATCGTAGAGAAGGAGCAATCTAATTCTGAGTCATCTAAACCCTCGTCTAAAGAGGAAGGCAACCCGGAGAATGGGGTTCATTCTAAAAGAATGAGTCAATTGGAGCAGCGCCTGGAAGCCCTTACCAACTGGAAAGGCATCTAAGAAGCAGGAGTGGTTCGGTTATATCCGGCCGAGCGGGACCTTGTTCCATACCCTCCTAAGTTCAAAACTCCGACCCTACAGGCTTTCGATGGCAAAGGGTCACTGAACCAACACATTTACTACTTCAAGTCTCAGATAGGAAATGTGGTAGATAATGATGCCATCTTGGCATATTTGTTCATCGGCACTCTAAAAGGGTTTGCCTTTGAATGGTTCATGGAACTCCCAGAAGGTTCAATTAAAAATCAGGGTGATTTGGAGAAGCTCTTCCTGACATGCTTCTTTAAAGATGACTCAGAGATTACAATGCCTACTCTCCTGGCCATGAAGCAGCGAAAGGGAGAGTCAGTCAAAACATTTGTGGAGAGTTTTCAGAATATGGCGCTCCGATGTCCTAGCGGAATGACCCAGGCCACCCTGGTAGAAACATACCGCCACAATCTACAAACTTCACTCCTAGCCCAAATAGAAGTTGCTGAAAGCTGCATCTGGAAGTAATTGGTCCAGTAAGGTGAACAGGCTGAAGAAATTGTCGCCAGGGTTAGGGTAGAAAAAACAAACCCAGACCTAAAAAGTCAACAAGGCGCACGCCAGAAACATCTTTTCAATCAAAAAGAAAAGATACATTGGCGACAGAGATAAAATCCCCCGTCAAACCTCAGCCGGCCAGGGGAGATGGTTCTTCAAGTCAGCCACGTGTCAACAAGTAGTATTCCTTCAAAGACGACCATATCGACTCATTGTTCAAGTTACTTAACAAGAGCAACAGATTGAAACTTCCTAAAGCTAGACGTCTTGAAGAAGTCGGCAAGTCTGACAATCCTAACTACTGTATCATAGGATGCTAGGGCACTCCACCAAGAGCTATTACGTCTTCAAAGATATCCTTCAAGCTCTGATCGATGCAAAAGTGCTAAAACTCCGTCCAGAACAGAAAAAAGTAATGACTAATATGACATCATTTCTTCAGTTTGGAAAATAGCGTCCAGCACCATCCGGAGTAGTTACCATCTTGAAAGGAGAACTAAGAATGATCAATACGAACCCACATCATCAGCAGGAGAAAGGTCTTGTACCTATCCCTACATCTCAGGGAGAAATTATGTGAGTTCATCCCGACCTTGTGGATGGCTAACAATGGACTACTGTTACCAACAGAAAGTCCAAAAGCAATGCGAAAGCTTCATCCTACAATGTGGTGTGTGCTTTTTCCCAGGAAGCAGAAACCGATGTTCCCTCACTAACCAATTCGGAAGAGAAAACAATCGTCCTTGCCACAGAGCTCAATAAACCGCTCGTGGTAGAAACTCGTTTGGGTCAGTCATATTTAAAGAAGTACGACGAGGTGGTGGCAAGCCCTCCTAAACCTATTGCAGAGTCAGCCAAGCCCTCTGCGAAGTAACTGGTTGAGAAGCAGAAAGAGCTTCGATTTTCCAAGGCTCTCCCAAAGGATAACGCGGAAGGATCCACAACACCTTACCACTTTGACGTCTTGGCTCAATTGGCCAATATCCCAGCCAGAATCACCCTTTACGAGCTCCTAAGACTATCAAAGTCAACAAGAGAAGCTCTAAGGAAAGCCCTAGCTAATGCTGAGGTCTTCATGGCCCAGAATCTGGCTAGACCATAGGAGGAAGATGTAGAGGATTGCCTCCATGCCTCCCAAAATGGCCCCTGAATCACCTTTACGTCAGATGACATGTAGGTCAAGGGGAAACATGATCGACCCCTTTACTTCACAAGGTACATTGGATCGTCTGAAGTGAGCCGCATTCAAGTAGATTCAGGATCCGCATTGAGCATCATGTCTCGTCAGGTCATGCAGCACTTAGGGATCCCCACCCACCGATTGAGCGCAACCGAAACTACCATCTATGGTTTCAACGCCAATGGTACGCGTCCAATGGGGAAGATCAAGCTCAAATGTTAGATCAGGAACCTAAGGTCTGAAGTGACGTCTATG
>JAVJIF010018563.1:0-114671 GCA_038442645.1 Agave tequilana
TGAAAGTGATGCATCCAAAAATGGTTCTCTTTAAGTTTGGAACGCATCCACCTCAAGGCACCAACACTCTCACGTTATGCGAGAGCCCACACCTATATCAAAAGTCAAAGGGGTGGTCTTTGGTACCCATTTTCTTTGGGTCCATAAGAGTTAGTATCTTTTCTAACCCAAACAAGATTATTTGCTAAATTTTCAACATGTAAACGATCATAGCAAAATCTAGCAAGGTGACCTTTTCGACCACAATGTGTACACGTGTATACATGAGCATACATAGTGTGGAGTTGTGATCGTGATGAGCATGTGTGTATGCCGTGTATGGTGTGCATGCAAAGATGGACCTTGTTTCTTACGAACCAAGGTTTCCAGCGCGTGTATGATTTGAAGTACATTGGCTCAAATTAGAGCCCAAACAATCTACACTTTCTTCAACTCATTTATATCATTTTCAATACTAGAAGATAAAGTGGAGCATGCAAAAGATGTGCTAGGTGAAGCTACACTAGCATGGCAAACATGTGAAGATAATTCAATTTTAAAGATTCATTTTCTTCAAAACTAAATCCAATTCTTTTGAAATAAATTCAATTTGTTTTTCAAAGAAAGGTTATCTTTTAAAACACAATCTAATTTTGAAGATAAAATCTCATTGTTTTTCACAACATCATCACAATCCTTTTTGCTTTCAAAAACTGTTTTCCTTTAGGACAAGGTCTAGTTGAGATCTTAGTGAGTCACGTTCACTAGTAATCTCTTCCTTCTCTTGCAAAATCGATTCAAAACTTGAACATAAATCCTTCATTTCTTCTTTAGTTCAAGATTATTCTTTTTCAAAAGATTATGTTTTTTCAAAAAAATTTCAAGCTTTTGTGCAAGTTCCAAATTTAAAGTATGAACTTCTAAGCACTCATAGCAATATGAATTAGAGCAATTATCTAGTTGAGAATCCGATTGTACCTCAAAGAAGTCTTTCCCTTGGACCATGAGGCAATGCTCGTCGGACTTGTCTCTCCTAGATCTCCTCAACTTGTTAATGATCCTTGGAAGCTCGGGAGAAGTCAAAATGCTCCAAACTGCAAAAGTCAAATCATAATGATCAAACACATGTAGAAGATCTTCATTAAGAGATGCTCTAAGTGTTTTAAGTGCAAGTGCATTGGCCTTATTAAGCTTGCTATCATTAGGGTAGGATTCCTTGGTAATGGCTTGATAAACTAGATGTCTAGGCTTTTTAAATGACTACTCATCTTGGCCTTCCAAATATCATGTCTAAAAAAGTCAAACATAGGAGGGCTATCCATGATTGCAAACTAAATGTGTACAAATGAAAAATGAAAATAAAGATTAGCAAACCAAGATCTCACTCCTAGGTGGTTAAACCTAATATCAGGAGCGTAGGCTCTGATACCAATTGAAAAACCACCTAGAGTAGAGGGGGGGAGAATAGGTGATTATGCTAATCTAGAGAACTTAATACGGAATTTAAAAACTAATTGCAATTAACAAGAGATGCATACTCAAACAAGCCAAGCAAATAATTATGAATGAACAATATGAATTATGCAAGGCACAATATAGAGAGAGTAAGAGCCAAGGGATCAAGCGCAAACAATAAGATTTGTTTCGAGGTTCGAGCACCCAGCTCTACGTCCCCGCCTTCACACAGAAGGATTTCAACTCCACTAGCTTGTCCACAAAGGACTCCCACAAAGGGAACCTCCACCGAGGATTTGGGGCAATATAATCACAAGGAGTACCCAACTCCTTTCCTTACAAACTCAACCTCTTCCTTGAGGCACAAAACACCAAGCCAACAAACAATCACCTCACAACTTGAGGGATTAGTACAAAGCAACACAAGGACCACCTCACAACTTGAGGGATACAACCCAAATGCACAACCTCCTCGACACAATGAGGGAAAGGCACAAAGCCAAGCAAAGATTGGGTTTAAAACTTGGTGATCAAAAGACTACAAACAATCTCTTTTCCCACACAAAGATCCTATAGAATAAGATAGTAGATGTAGCTCAAGTGTGGAGAAAACCAAAGGAATGAAAATCAAAATCACAAAGAAAAATCCTTGGGAAAAACTAGAAACCAAGATGAAGAAGTTGAATCAAAATCTTTTCCCAAAAATCCCTTTCTTGATTTTCCAAACCCTAGCAAAAACACCAAATAGATTGTTCAATTTAAAACCCAAAAACTTCTTTGATTGCTGTGAAAACACTAGAGAGTCAGGAAAAATTCACACAAAAAATCTTAAAGAAAACCTCTTTCCAATGGGGTATTTATAGCCCATTTACAAAAACTAGCCGTTGGCAGCAGATCCTGCCAAAACTGAACTACCGGTCGACGGACGGTCGACCGTCAACGGTCATATTTCAGACCGTTGTGCCATCGGTCGACCGGGCGGTCGACCGTCCCCAGATCCAGAGAGCAACGGCTCTCTGGCCGTCGACTGCTCGGTCGACCGTGTAGAAAACAGAGAGCAACCTACTCTCAGTCGGTCGACCATGCAGTCGACCGGCTTATGGGGCAACCAGCGTGCACGTATCTGTGCACGTCAGTCGACAGTGTCGGTCGACCGGCTACTCGGTACGGTGACCGTCCGGTCGACCGACCTAGCCTGGCAGAGGCAGTTCAGGTCAGAAATACATGTAATTTTTAATTCTAAAAATTCTCATAAATCTTCTAAAAATACACAAAAATAATTTTATCATTTTACAATGAAATATAAACTTGTGTTAAAATTTTCAACACAAATTTCAAACAATATGGATCATTTTTGTGTTATAGAAATTTTGCCAAAAAACGAAAACCGTATTTTCTAAAACTTGGATTTTTGAATAGAAAATACGTTTTGTCCAAAACTCATCCAAATACAAAAACATAATATCTAAACACTTTGAAGTATGATGCATATGGACATAAGTCCAATATACATGAAACATATATATATCTATGTTTTTGACTTTAATTCCAAAAATAAGTTTTGTTAAAATACAAAACCTAAAACACATGAATAGGTATATCAAAGTAAGTTTGTCAAGTAGTTGAAGCATGCATGTATATAGAACAAATCTAATATACATTAAACCATATAAACTTGTTTTGATATAATATCTATTCATGAAAATCAAGATCGGTTAAACCAAAATGGAAAAACTAAAAACCAATATCCAAAACATGAAACGTGTGTGTTGTGAACTTGAGCATATCATACTATTCTAATCTTTACAATTGGATCTTAAACACAACACTAAACTATGTACCGAAGTCTTCTTGTCTCCAAGCCGACTCGATCCAAACCGTGATTCACCGAGCTTGACTCTAATGAGTGTTATATACGATCTTGTCGCTCGGGCTCTTGAATCACCATGTGAAAGCTTCCAAATCATCTTGTTGAAGCTAATCACCAACTAATATCTTGATTAATGATCTGAAACTAAAATCACAAGATTATTAGTACACATAACTACATGAGTTAATCATCATCAAAACTAGAGTGGAAGGCCTCTGGGCCAACAAACATGGGTGTATCTCAAATACTATACATGTATGTCACAAATCTAATTATCATGGCATTTAACATAATAATCATAAAAACATGACATGCTAAAAATTAATCATATGAAAGCATGTAAATATAATGGGAGATAGAGATTGTTAGCAAAATCATGAGGGCACATCTCTAGATCTCCAAACCGAGGTGGTCCTCCCACTAAACTCCCCTTGAAAGTGATGCATCCAAAATAGTCACCATTAAGCTCGAAACGCATTCACCTCAAGGCACCAATACTCTCACGTTGAGTAAGAGCCCAATCCTACATCAAAAATAGGAATGGCTTTTGGTACCCATACTCTTTGGGCCCATGAGGGTTAGCTCCTTTCCTAACCCAAATAAATCTATTTGCAAAATTTGAATCATTAATTCTATCATAACAAAATTTTGCAAAGTGGCCCTTTTGTCCACAATGTGTACAAGTGTACACATGAGCATACATTGTGTTATGTGCATGAACGTGGGAAGCATGTGTATGCCATGTGCATGCATATTTGAAACTAGTTTCTTTCAAACATGGATTCCAACCGTGTGTGGTTCGTGGCACATTGGCTCAAAGTGGAGCCCAAACAAACAACATTCTTCTTCAATATGTTTATATCATTTTCAATGTTAGAAGAAGAGGTACATACAATAGATACGCTAGGTGGTGAAGCATGGCAAACATGTGCGTCAATATCATTTTTCAAAGATTTATTTTTGTTAGAAAACAAATCCAAACTCTTTGAAATAAAGCAATTTTTATTTTCAAAGTTTCATTTTCTTTTAAAACAAAATCAAGTTTTGAAGACAAAATCTCATTATTCTTCAAAATATCATTGCAATCATCATTTTGTTTTTCAAAATTTCATTTTCTTTTAGGGCAAGGTCAAGTTGGGATTTAAGTGAGTCACGTTCACTTGAAATCTTATCCTTCTCTTGCAAAACCAAATCAAGTTTTGAACATAAATCCTTATTTTCTTTTTAAGTCCCAAATTTTTCCCAAAACTTTATATTTTTCTAATAATTTTTCACAAACAATGAAAAGTTCTTCATTTAAAGCATCGGTATCAACTAAATCATCGCCGAAAGAACTAGCACAATCATCTAGGTGAGTTTCTGAATTTACCTCAAGGGAGTCATTCCCTTGGACCATATAGTAATGTTGTTCGGATTCTCCTCCACTAGATTCTATCTCCACATGATTCATCTTTTAGAGCGTGGGAGTGGACAACGTGTTCCACACTGCAAAGATGGAATCATAATGAGAAACCCTAGAAATATAATCTTTACTTAGAGTACTTCTAAGTGCCATTAGGGCTTGTGCATTGGCCACTATATGTTTGCTATTATCAAGATAGGATTTCTTGGTAGCGGTAAGGAAAACATGCAAACCTAGGATTTTGAGATACATGGATATCCTAGCCTTCTAAACATCAATGTTGGATGTATCATACATGGGAGCAGTCATGAAGTCTATGAGTGTGTGTAAACAAATAAGTGTGCAAATGCAAATGTAGATTAGCTAAACAAGATCTCACTTCTAGGTGGTTAAACCTAATATCAGGAGCGTAGGCTCTGATACCAATTGAAAGTACACCTAGAGGGGGGTGAATAGGTGTAAGGCTAATCTAATGAAAAATGATGCGGAATTAAAAACAAATGCAACACACTTAGTGTAACTAAAGAGTGTAGTTGAATTCCCGGTGAAGGGCTCTGGACTATCTCCTCTAAATTCCTCTAAATAAGAGTTGAGGTGTTATATGAAGCTCTCTTGGTTAAACACAAATATGGGCACACAATCAAACCAAGCATATAAATGATATGAACAATATGAAATGATGCAAGGCACAATATAAGAGAGAGAGAGTTAGAGATAGTGGATCAAACACAAATACAAAATATGTTTCGAGGTTCGAGCACCCAGCTCTACATCCCCGCCTTTACACTGAAGGATTTCCACTAACTCGTCCACACTAGACTTCCCACACAGGGAACCTCCACTGAGGATTTGGGTAAACATAATTTGAGAGTACACAACTCTTCTCTCAACAAATACAACCTCTCACCAGAGGCAAGGTACAAAGCCAACACAATATCAACCTCACAAATGAGGGATAGGAAAAAAGCCACACAATCACAATAATCACCTCTTCACTAAGAGGGATATCAACACAAGCACCTCTCACCAGAGGGATATCACAAATAAAGGAGGGTTTTATAACACTTGGTGGTTTCCACAACTACAAACCAATTTTTCCTACAAAATAGATCCTAATAGATCGGATAGATAGATAGCTGAAGTGGGAGAAATAAAAGTATTTGGAAATGAAAACAGCAAAGAAAAATACTTGGGAAAATCACAAGATAGATGTTGAAATAAAAATCAAAAACCAATTCCCAAATACCTCTTTTTCATTGAATTTTTCAACAACCCAAAAACTCTTTTAAAATTTGTAGCTAAAACACTTCTAAAGATGAAAAAATTTGCTGTTAAAATTGTTGTAGAAAATCAGCTCAAATGGGGGGTATTTATAGCCCCATAAAGGGCAGTTTTGCCCTTCCGGTCGACCGCCCGATCGACCGGCCCAACAATCATGTTTATGACCATTGTGCCACCGATCGACCGCTCGGTCGACCGGGCCTGGAACCAGAGAGCAACAGCTCTCTGGCCGGTCGACCGCCCAGTCGACCGGAGCTGGATACAGAGAGCAGAACTCTCTGCCAGTCGACCGTCTGGATCGACCGGAGCCATTTTCCAGATAGCTCTGCTCTCTGGACGGTCGATCGCCATCGACCGGCCCACCAGCCATGGCTGCATGCACGTCCTGTGCACGTCGATCGATCGGACTGGTTGACCGACTTCTGCCTCGATTGACCGGTCGGTCGACTAGCAGACAGCCCGGTCCAACTATTATAAGGATTGAAAACTTAGGTTTTTGCCTTCTAAAAAAATCTCATAAAATACACATAAATTTCACAAAAATCAGTTCTTATTAGATCTTTGAAATACAAATATTATGAGTAAAGTTCAACACATATTACAAACTATTTGAACCATTTTGTGTTCTTGAATATTTATTTTAAACCAAAAACGGTATTTTCTAGAAACCAAACTTGTAAAGGAAAATACGGCTTTTCTACGAACTTGTATAAATACAAAAAAACATGATATTGAAATAACTTTGAAGCATATTGTATATGGATAGAATCCAATATACATGAAGGATATTATATCTATGTTTTTGACATTAAATATAAAAATAAGTTTTGTTTAAATACAAAACTCCAAACTCATGAAATAGATTATCAAAATAACTTTTTCTAAAAAGATGAAGCATAGATGTATATAGATCAAGTCTAATATACATTAAACCATGTAAACTTGCTTTATGAAAACCATATGAAAAACCGAAAAAACCAAACACATGAAACTTTAAACTTGTATGTGTATTGTGAACTTGAGCATATCAACACTATCTAATCTTTGCACAAGATCTAAACATAATCTTAAACTAAACAAATCGAGATCTTCTTGTAGAACGTCGTCTCCAAGTAGACTCGATCCAAACACGATCTAAAAGAGTTTGACTCCAATCGAGTGCTAGATGCGATCTTGAAACGCGGGCTCTTGAATCATCATGTGAAAGCTCCAAAACACCTTGTTGAAGCTAATCACCTACTAATATTTTGATCAAATATCTGAAACTAAATATTACAAGATTATTAGTAAACAATAACTACATGAGTTAATCATCATCAAAACTAGAGTGAAAGGCATCTGGGCCAACAATATTTATATTGTTTCTTGTTAGATTGAACCATTGATGATTAAAGAATTCAATTATCTTAACCTGAGAATATGTTTTGGCCATTTTTCCTTCTTGTTAAAATATAAATATCTAAATTCTTATCTCAACTTTGGAGTTTTGGTGCAGTGACAAGAAATTTAACATGATATCAGATCAGCCGAGATTCAATTTTCACTCAGTGCGTATTTAAAAAGTGGGTTTAATTAAAAAAAATATTGCTACCGTGAAAAGCCAAGGTTTCAGCCTATAAAAAAATACGCTCGACCTGCGAAGGTATGTTAAAATTAAATATTTTAACACTCACCTCAACTTCAAAGTTTTAGTGCAGCGACAGGGACTTTAGTACTTCTATTTATCACCTGCAACAGTTATTTTCTGTTTTTCTTTCTCTCTCAGTTATAAAAAAATGATGGATTGTTAGAATTAAAAAAAAGAGTAGGATTTCACAACAAAGCAGATTTAGTTGTTTAAATAGAATTACAGTTGGAAAGATGGCAGATCTGAAGGATTGAGAATTCCCATTAGCCAATTTCGAGTTACAATTAGTAGAATTTTTTCATTACTGTTGCTACATTTTCTTTTATTTTAGAGAAAAGACTAAGATTAGTGAAATTAACCACCAGAAAGCAAAAACAAAATTATAAAACATGAAGTTCATCTCTCTTTCCTCAAAAAACAAAATGAAGTTCGTCTCTCAAAATATCACACTTCAAAGTCTCAGCTCTTCAGCTCCTCCTGGCTTTTTTTGTACCTGCCCAAAATTCCAGTACCAAATTAATTTTATTGATAAGAATAATAGTAATAACAACAAATAGAATAAGAATTATTTTATTTCTATCCTCCCAAATATTTCAGAAAAGAAAAAATAAAAAGGTAAATCGCGGAGAACCCCTGTACTATTGGGGTTCTTGCGTCGAACCTCTCTGAACTACAGAAACATGCATTTAGCCTTCTAGGCAAACGTCGTCCACAAGTCTGTTAGTTGGGGTGACATGCTAGTCACGTGACCCCTTTAATCAGCTCAGCTAGCTGAATTATTCAACAACAAGTAATTATCTAGCTTAATTAGATCACTTTAATTAGACCCCTCTCCCTATTTAACTAACACAAATCTCGTTCTAATTAAGTTAGATAATTAGTTGTTATTGAATAATTCTGCTAGCTGAGGTGATTAAAGGGGTCACGTGACCCCAACTAACGGACTTGTAGGTAGCGTGATTGCTAAAAGAAAGAACAATCAAAGAGTTTAATAGTTTACCGTGTAGCTTGTGGCTAACGGGTCGTGTCCACGAGGAGAAATGCGATGGAAGCGTTTCGGTGAATTGCTTAAAAATAAAGAATTGTGTTTGTTTTGTTTTTATGGAAAAGAGAATGGAAAGAAAGAGATGATTAAAAGAGAAATTGTAACTTTTAGAAAAGGTTTTGGAGAAGGTGATTTAGAAAGCTTGAGAATTGTTTTATTGTTTTTAATAATGAAGCAAATCTGGACTCACTATCTCACTACTCAATTGTTCATTCTCTATTAAGATATCAAGTGCCTCAAAGTGATCATTTGTAAAACTTAAATTTAATTTTTAGAAAGCTTTAAGTAAAGCACATAAGATGGTTAGAAGAGTTGAGTCTTTTCTTCAAGAAATCGTTAGAATTGAATACTAAAACATCAAGCGCGAAGAAGTAAGAATGAAGTAAAAATAATTCAAGAGATGTTCATGAAAGAAGTGAGAGTTCAACAATCCAAACCCATCCTCATGTGCCTTCAAGAACACTTTCAAAAAGAAAGGCTTTTAAGTGAGGCATGCATATGATTCATTGGGTCTTCTTCTTTAACAACAGAAGAGAAGGAGAATAAGAGAGAGTTGTAATAGCGTGTCCAGAAAACCGTTTAGTTATCTATAGAAAACAACGAAGAAAACATAGACATAATGCAAACCATACCGTACTGCAAGTGGAAGAAAACTTGGCTCGACTTTTGCATTGATGTCACTTTAATCTTCAAGTACAAGCACTCAATTCCTCTCTCTCTCAAGTTTTGATACTGGATTACAAAGTAAATAACAAGATTACAACTTTTGTGCTAGCTAACAAAGAGCCTAAATCCTAAGAAAATAAACACAAAACTTAAACCTAGTCTTCGCTGCTTTTTTCTTGTTGAAACCCATATTTATAGCCAAAAACCAAACCAGGAGGATCTTGGGAAGATTGCGGGAGCAAATGCTCCCCCAACAAACTCTAACAAGCCGCGAAAACGTGGCTTGGGCCGCGTTTCCGCGGCCCTGGTCTGGCCAGGTGGCCACACCAAAAGGGGGGAGATCTCTGGTTTGATGTTTGGCCCGTATCTTCTGCTGGTTTTCTTGTTTCTGCTCCAAACGTTGACGAAACAGCCTTTGATTATGTGGCTTCAATCGCTCGATTCAGGGAGGATTCTTCTCAACCTCTTGATATGCCAAGATTTAGCCCTGATTTCTTCATTTCGAATTTATTCTGAATTGATTCAGAATTTGGTGGGCTTTTGGGTTTGTTTCTCTTTTCTTTCTTTAAGCACTTGGGCCTACATTTAGCAAAGAAAAAGAAAACTTATTAATAGGCATTATTAGCTAAAAAAGCATGGTAAGGTGACCATGAAATGCAATATATATGACTAATCATCACCCCCACACTTATCTTTTGCTCGCCCTCGAGTAAAACATCAGACTAACTCTAATCAATTATTAGACCACTTTCGCAGGTCACTCGATTGCACTGAGCATGTGCAACAAGCCGTTAAACCTCTAGGTTATCCCTAGAGGACGATTTTTGTCTCATGAGGGTTTTCAGTGGATTGTACCCACAAAATCCAAAAAGAAAGAGAAATAAGTTAGTATTTTTGAAAAGCATTTTGAAAAGAGAAAATATTTGAAGTATATTTGTAAGGCTTTAAGTAATCTATAAGTTATATGAATATCAAATTTTTCATTCCTAAACTTAGTCTCTATTCAAAAACATGTCATCAATTAAAGTAAGGCGTCAAATTGTACTTCTCATCTAGTCTATTAATTTACCCTGAGTCGTATGCACAATCGTGAATGTGAAGTTGACTAAGGGTTCTTTAACATTAACTCCTATGCCTTATATTTATTTATTTTTGGTGAAATTTATTTCTCAATTTCATTAGGCTTTCTAATCTGCCCATGTAACGAGCATTCAGTCGGTGACACCTAAAACGGACAGTTTTAGCGCACCATGTGAGAAAACACCCCTAAGGACTTAAACACTCGAGCAAATAAGCCACGAAGCCAAGGTTTTTATTTATACAATATACCCCTTTTAGGCATGAATACTTATACTTCATGAGGCATAAATACCCAGCTTAATCAGAGGATTTATATACACATTTTTTTCAAACTTATCTAATTATCTTTTGCATAAATACTAAGGCTTGCTTAGGCTAAAGCACCTAGCTAATCAATAATTAGACTTATTTTTTTCATAATATATTTTTTTTATAAGGCATAAGAGTCTCTGTTTTTAAACCCCAAGTGTGTAAGTGTATTTAGTGTGCATATGTCATCAAGGTAAATATCAAGACTAAATTACTTTCACAAATTTTCTTCTTGACGCTAAAAATCAAATAAGTTATCTTATTTTGACAAGTGTAAGAAATCCTAATTATGATTCTCCTATTCCTTAAAATTGACTTAATTTCTTACAAAAAATATATCAAAATATTGTCTACCCCTTTCAAAAAGTTTTTTTTGGTTTTTTGTTGTTTTTTATATATTTTTTTTCTTTTTTTTTATATCAGTTAGTCATGTTAGAACCCTCCCCCACACTTATCTCATGCATTGTCCCCAATGTATGAAAGAAATGTATAAAAGCATAAAATAAAATGGAAAGGAGGAAAGTTACCGATACACTGGGTCAAAAAGACCATTGCCGTTTCATTTACCGGCACCGATTTCAAGAAAGGTTTAAGGCGTTGACCATTTACCTTAAAGTTATTTTCATTCTTGGTGTCACTGATCTCAACTGCACCGTGTGGAAACACGGTTTTTTATAACGAATGGCCCAGTCCATCTCGATTTCAATTTTCCTAAAAAAAGATGAAGCCTAGAATTATAGAGTAAGACTTTTTGTCCAGGGACAAAGGTTTTTCTTATGATATGCTTGTCATAGAAAATCTTGACTCTATCTTTAGTGATCCTAGCATTTTCATAGGCCTCATTTCTCAATTCCTCCAATTCGAAAATTTATAATTTCCGAAGGTCACCGGCCTTAGTCAAGTCAAAATTCAACTGCTTGATTGCCCATAAGGCTCGGTGCTCTAACTCAATGGGCAAGCGACAAGGTTTGCCATAGACTAACCTATAGGGAGACATTCCTAGAATCGTCTTGAAAGCGGTCCTGTAGACCCATAGAGCATCTACAAGTTTGATGGACCAATCTTTTCAGTTTTGGTTCACAGTTTTCTCCAATATAAGCTTGACTTGTTTATTTGAAACCTCAACTTGCCCACTGGTTTGAGGATGATAAGGTGTGGACAACGTGTGAGTTATGGCATACTTTCGCATAAGAGCTTCAAAAGATCTATTGCAAAAGTGAGTGCCATTATCACTGATGATAGCACGAGGGGTTCCGAAGCGGGAAAAAATGTTCTCTTTCAAAAACTTTATGACAACTTTGTTATCATTAGTTTTACAAGGAATGGCTTCTACCCACTTGGACACGTAATCCACAGCAACCAATATGTATTGGTTCCCAAATGAATTAGGAAATGGACCCATAAAGTCGATGCCCCAGACATCAAAGAGTTCTATTTCTAGAATTGGTTTAGAGGCATCATATTTCGGTTTAAAATCCTTCCTACCATTTAGCATCTAGGGCACGTCTTGCAAAATTCATAAGCCTTCTTGAACAGAGTGGGCCAATAAAACCCACTTTGTAGCACTTTTTCAGTAGTCTTGCGGGGACCAAAGTGTCCACCGCATGCAAGTTCGTGACAGAAAGATAGAACAGTCTTAACCTCCTCATCGGGAATGCATCTCCTAATAATTTGGTCAGAACAGTACTTGAAAAGATACGGTTCCTCCCAAAAGAAATACCGAACTTTGGATAAGAACCGGTAAACATCATTTTTGGACCAATGAGATGGAGTTTGGTTTGTGACTAAGTAATTCACTATATCAGCAAACCAAGGTTCCCTAGAGATAGCTAAGAGATGTTCATCAGGAAAATCCTCATTTATGGGTAATTCGTTGCATGGAGAATTAGGGATCCGTGAGAGGTGGTCAGCAACAACATTTTCTACGTCTTTATTATCTTAATCTCAAGATCGAATTCTTGAAGAAGGAGGATCCAACGAATGAGTCGGGCCTTGGTATTCTTCTTCATCATGAGGTACCTAAGCACAGAATGATCAGTGAAAATGGTGGTTTTGGACCCTAGTAGGTAGGGACGAAACTTCTCTAAGGCAAACACTACTGCCAAGAATTCTTTCTCAGTCGTAGTGTAGTTCAGTTGAGCATCGTTGAGAGTCCTACTAGAGTAGTAGATCACATGCTGCTTGTTATCAATGCGTTGTACTAAGACAACGCCTATGGTAAAATCGGAAGCATCGCACATGATCTCAAACGGTTTAGACCAATCCGGTGCAGATATGATTGGTGCAGAAATAAGCTCTCTCTTAAGTTTCTCCTAAGAATTTATGCATTCAGCATTGAAAGTGAAGGACACATCCTTAGCTAACAGATTAGTCAAGGGCCTAGCAATTTTGCTAAAATTCTTGATAAATCTTTGGTAGAAACCAGTGTGTCCTAAGAAGGATCTAATGTCCTTAACGCATTTGGGAATGGGAAGCTTAGCAATAACCTCGATTTTGGCTCTATCTACTTCAATTCCTTTCTTGGAGATTTCATGACCCAAGACAATTCCACGTTTTACCATGAAGTGGCATTCTCCCAGCTCAGTGTCAGATTTTTCTCAGCACATCATTGGAGGACGAGTTCTAGATGGTAGAGACATTAAGTAAATGAATCTCCGTAGATGGAGAAATCATCCATAAAGATCTCTAAGAATCGTTCTACCATATCAGAGAAAAGACTCAACATGCAACGTTGAAACATTGCTGGGGCATTGCATAAGCCGAAGGGCATTCGACGATAAGCAAATGTCCCAAATGGATAGGTAAACGTAGTCTTTTCTTGGTCCTCAGGAGCGATAGGGATCTGGTTATAGCCAGTAACCGTCCAAGAAACAGTAATACTCGTGACCTGCCAAACGTTCAAAGATTTGATCAATGAAGGAAAGTGAAAAATGGTCCTTACGAGTTGCAGCATTCAGTTTCCTATAGTCGATGCAAACTCGGATCTTCGTGGGAAGTCGAGTTTGAACCAACTCTTTGTTCTCATTTTCCACTATGGTGAAACCGGATTTCTTTGAAACCGCGTGGACAGGACTGACCCATTGGCTATCAGAAATGGGATAAATTATCTCATTGTCTAAGAGTTTTATGATTTCAGCATGAACAGCCTCTTGCATTATAGGGTTTAACCTACGCTGCGGGTCTCTCTTAGGTGTGGCGTCTTCATTGAGATGAATGCGATGTTGAACGATGGTTGGACTTAATCCCTTGATATCAATCATAGTCCATCCAATGGCTTTCCTATGTTTTCTTAGAATAGCTTTTAGATCTTCTTCTTCCCCGTCATTTAAATGGGAGGCAATGATGACAGGAAAAGTCTCTTGTTCGCCTAGATAGGCGTACTTGAGATGCGTAGGTAGGGCTTTCAATTCTAAGGAAGAGGAAGGCTCACTGGAAGGACTATTCAAATCTGTTGGCTCATTGTTGGTGAAATAGGGTTTGAGGCCCAATCAAGATTAAAGTCGTCAGACTCTAACCCGAATTCACTCTCCATTTCTAATTCCAATTCTTCCCCATGTGAAAAGTTCTCAATTAGATTGACTTCAAATGTTTGGTCCTCGATATCGCGGGGTTATTTTCCTAGATTGAAGATATTGACTTCTCTAGTCATATCCCAAAGGTTAACCTCATAGACCCATTCTTATAATTGATGATGGCATTAGCAGTAGTAAGGAATGGTCGCCTTATGATAACAGGAGTTTGAGCCTTATGATTGGAGTTGGACACAAGTTGTGTTTCAAAACTATGAAATCAACAGGGTAAATGAACTCTCCTATCCGGATCAGGACATCATTAATCTCCCCTTTTGGAACTTTAACAGAACGGTCAGCCAGTTAGATGGTGACTCGAGTTGGACTAAGATCGTCCAACCCGAGTTGTTGATAAACAGAGAATGAAAGCAAGTTAATACTTGCCCCCAAGTCAAGAAGTGCATGACTAATCTCGACTTGTCCTATTGTGCAGGCAATGGTGAGACTACCTGGATCCTTGTACTTGACAGGGATCGGACCCGATAATAGCTCACTAATGTTAGTGGCTAAGAAGACCTTTTTTGGAACATTAGTCTTTCTCTTCTTGGTGCACATGTTCTTAAGAAACTTAGCATGGAAGGAACTTATTGGATGGCATCAAGAAGTAGCACATTTATCTTCACTTGGTTAAATATCTCGATTATCTTGTCCATGTGCGGATTTTGCTTGTTGTTTTTCAGCCTATTAGGAAATGGTACTATAGGCTGGTGCACCTGGCTGGCTGACTTGTCTTTTTCAGATTCGTCAGAATTGGAAGAAATTGGATTAGATGAGGTGGAAGCTTGATTGTGGTTGTGCTGAATGGGAATGGTTGGTGTTGACACTTAGTTATCAACTCTCTTTCCTGACCTCAATATGAACAGCATTACATTGATTAAATGAATGATCCTCAGCCAAATGAGCTTGTTGAGAATTCCTCGGATTGGTGACTGGCTGACTAGGCAGGGTACCCTTTTGTCTCTCATTTTATGGGGTGGCTAGTTGACTCATTTGAACCTCTAACCTCTGGATAGTTTGCATGAGAGAATCTTAGTTTTTCATATATCTTTCCATATTTCTTTCAAAGTCAGTCATTCTCCTTTCTAATTGAGGATTCTGGAAGGAAGATTGTGGAGATTGGTTGGGAAAGTTCTGTTGATAATTCGGAAAGTTTGGTGGATAGTTGGGAGAATTATTATGGAAATTGGAGAAGTTGGGTTGATGATTGGAAGAATTATTACCATGATGGAAGTGGCTAGCATGATTTGATCGTGAATGGTCATTGTTGTTTTGGCTCCATGAGAAATTAGGTTGATTTCTCCAGCCGGGATTGTACGTTGGTGCGTAAGGATTGTTAATAGGAATTTTAGCTAAAAAAGCATGGTAAGGTGACCATGAAATGCAATATACGTGATAATCACAGTGTCTGCCCCAGAAGAGCTAAGTGCAAGTTTTTATAACTCAGAGAGTTCAGTGCAAGAACCCTAATAGCACAGAAGATTCTCCACAAATTACCAAAATAAAAATATCCCAGTGTTTCAATTGCTTTTTCTTCACTCTTCTCCTCCTCAGGATGACCACATAGTATTACTATTTTAGCAAAGCTATAGTGACCATTTCCCTTCGTGTTCCTTCAGCACTCTGGCAACGGCGCAACAAGTGACGGGAAAAGTACCTACATCGGCCGCATTTATTTAGACTCGGACTGTTTCTCCAATCCTCTCGCACTTGAAGCAAAAGTAAAAGCAAATCTAATAACTTTGGAATCCATGAGGGTAAACTCATTTGTACGTCTTAGATTGTTGAATCCTCTTGTGCACTTGAGATTTTCATGACCAAGATTCAACAAAAAAGAAAAAAATTATAGTGACTATTTCGATGTAACTTAAATGATTTGAGAAACTAATATGAAATTAAGATATTTAGAGAATTAATATGAAAATATGTCTAATTTGAGGAGCTAATACTTTTTGAACCTAGCCAGTGGGGTCTAGCTAACTGGTGAAAAGGTGAGAGTTGATTATGTTGCGACTTGGTGGCTCGAATCCACTTGATGTTAGTATTTGGAGTGTCTCATATTCATTGGAGAAGAATTCAGGTTCTGACAGTTTTCTAATACGGATCTGTCTTCATATTTATTGGAGAAGAATTCATGTTCTGGCAGTTTCCTAATAGGGATTTGTCCCCTATTTTGATTTGGATACGAGTTTCTTATTTTTCTGAGGAGGTGCTAATTTGAATTCGTGTTAGATTAGGATCATCCTAAGTGCCTATATAAACCTTATGGGGATGGCCGTTTGAAGGTGTGTCAAGAATTCAAGAGAATTGTGTTTCCACCATTGAGATTTGTGAGAGAGATCTCATTGTAACTCTTGTATTTTCTTCTCTGTTTACAATAAAGATTTCTCCCCTCCTCCTCGTGGACGTAGGCACATTGTCGAACCATGTTAAATCTAATGTTACTTGGTTGTGTGGTGATTTCTTACTAATGATAAATCTTCTACGCTTCTGCTTCCTCTGTCGGGTGTTTCTCTGTTGTTTGATCAGTGATAGATCATCAATAATTGGTATCAGAGCGATGGCTAGCAAGACAACCATGACAACTAAGTTCGAGGTAGTGATATTCAACGGGAAGTCTGACTTTCTGTTGTGAAAGATGTGAGTAACATCGTTGCTTGTGAAGGAGGTCACACACAAGGCCCTGCTTGGTATTGAGAAGAAGCCATCAAAAATGGAAGATAATGAGTGGAACGACATCAGCTTTCGCGCAAAGACGACGATCATACTGTGCCTATCAGATGAGATCGTCTATAACGTGATGAACGAGAAGACAACTGCTGATCTTTTGTGTAGCTGGAGAGCCTTTACATGACAAAGAGTTTGTCGAACAAGCTCTTCATGAAGAAGCAGTTATACAGCCTTCGGATGAAGAAAAGTATATCTATTTTACAACATCTCAATGCTTTTAATAGAATTTTAAGTGACTTGTTAGCTCTAGAGGTTAAATTAGAAGAAGAAGACAAAGCTCTTCTGTTAATCTATTCTTTTTCATCAAGTTATGATCACTTGGCAACCACCATCATGTTTGGTAAGGAGACCTTAGAGCTAGAAGATGTCAGATAGATGCTCCAGATTAACGAGCTGATGAAGAAGACAGATTCTATAGAGGAGGCATCAGGATTTCGTGTCAAGGGCCAGAAGGGAAGATCAAAAAGTAGGGGATCTAAAAAGGATTCAGAGGTTTCTAGCAGTTTCTCTTACTACTTTGCAAGAAACCAGGGCACATCAAGAAAAATTGTATGAAATACAAGAAGATGTTGAAGAGGAAAGGCGACAAAGATTTTGATGATGCTAGAACTAGTGGAAAGTCATATTAAGCCGGGGTTGTCGAAGAAGCAGATAAGGATTCATGTGATATCTTGACGGCTAAGTAAGAAAAAGATAAATACTCAGATGCTTGGTTACTTGACTCGGGGTGCACATATCACATGCGTTCAAAAAGGGAGTGGTTCAGTACTTACAAGCCTTATGAAGGAGGCTCTGTCCTGATGGAAATGACGTTATGTGTAAGACTGTTGGCATCGGCAACATCCATATAAAGATGTTTGATAGACAGGTTAGAACCCCTACGAACGTACGGCACGTTCTGGATTTTAAAAAGCATCTTCTCTCGTTGGGAGCTTTGAAAGTTCGAGGGTATAAGTTTTCTGATGAGGAATCAAAGTTACTAGAGACTCCATGATGATTCTCAAAGGAAAATCGGACAGCAAACTTGTACAAGTTGATAGGAAGCATTATTATTGGTGATACTTCAACAGCAACAGAGAAGGAGGATACTATAAGACCTTGGCACATGCGTCTTGGACGCATGAGCGAGCAAGTCTTCAAGTCCTACACAAAAGAAGTGCTTTACCAGGTATCAAATATTACAAACTTAATCTTTGTAAATTTTGCATTATGGTTAGGCAATGTAGAGTAGATTTCTCTACATCACAACACAAGACAAAGAGCTTGTTAGATCTCATACACATGGATGTGTGTTCGCCAGTAGCATCTATTGGGAGTGCTAGGTATTACGTTACTTTCATGAATGATTTTTCAAGAAAAATTGGGATAAAGTTCTTGAAGCAGAAATAAGAAATATTTCAGAAGTTCAAAGAGTAAAAAAACTTTGCTAGAAAATCAGATGGGGCGGAAGATGAAAGTCTTGAGATCCGACAATGGAAGCGAGTATACCTCCAAAGAATTCAAAGATTACTTAGCTAGCAAGGGCATCAAACACCTGCTAAGTTGTAACGCCCCGATCCGACGGGTACGGAGACGTCATTGTGACGTATATACCAGGTCAGAAATACCCTCACGTATATATGCTAAGCATCAGTACAGGCAAGAATCAGAGTGCGAAAGCACGTGGTGCATTATACATTCCAACATAAGAGTACAATTACAAGGTTATCACTAGGGGTGACAAATATTACAAGAATATTACATCACCAATATGACGCAAATGCGAGAATACAAAGGATGTACAAGTATAAATAGTATAAAAGGAGGCTCAGAGTTATAGCAGAAAACTCTAGAGCCGAGCAGGGGGCCTGAAAGGATAGGGCTCTGGACGGTCTGCTGAAGATCCACGCTATCGCTGCGCCACTCTGATCAGCAAATGGGATAATCCATACGCTTCAAGCTCCAAAACCTGGACATGAGGATCCAGAGGAGTCAAAACTCCCCGGCAAGTGATGATGCGAAAGCCAGATGGCGTTCTGAGATAAACACATGTGTATCGATAAATCCAAGTCATAAAAATGTATTGAAAACCGTATCGTGAGCACAAGCATGCAGGAGCAAGTAGATACAACAATTGATATCAAGCAGGGAATACTCATGGTATGATAAGATAAGAGTAGAAGACTAGAGGAGTAGAATACGAGTGGTGAAGTAGGATGTAAGCAGGTATAATATAGTAATAATAAAACTGGAAATCCAAAGTAAAACTCGATGAAAGCAATTGTGGCGAGACATGTGGTATAACCAAGTTTGTAGAGCAACATAACAAGTTATTATCTGGCATTTCATTATTATTACTCGTCCGACCCATATATCTAGGTATGTGTCCTGGTGTATATCTCAACACACATACATCCATATATAAGTAAGCCGAGGTTGGTTATTGGAAGCTGATGAAAAACTGATAGCTCCTACTTATAGTAGTTCCCGCCTGCCCGGGACATAACCATTGGGGGCCTTAAATCCCCCTAACACGCATCTTCTGGGGGCCTGAAATTCGCCTAACACGAATCGTCAGTTTTATTTAGTATTCCACTACTATAAGCAAGGCACCATACCGGCATCCATCACTTCCTCCCATTTCCCGTGCAAGTTATCCTTTTTATAGCTTATTAACAATATTATCAGATTTCGGGAATGAGTAGGATCATAACTGGTCATAACAAGAGTACATAACAAGTATAACGGGAGTTCATAACAAGAGATCAAGTACTATATTCCCGTAATGTGATAATCATGGGTAGAGAGTTAATCATAACATGTATCAGGTTTTAATCATGACAGTGACAAGTGATCGGGCAGGTGACAGGTAATAAGTCATGTCATAACAAAGAACAAGTGTCAAGTAGCGGCATATCAGGTGTCATGTGTTATATGCCTTGGAGGTGATATTAGATAGGTGACAAGTCATGTCATAACAGGAGACAAGTGATAAGAGACAGCATAATAGGAACATGTATCAAGTTGTAGCATGTTAAGTGATACATAATGCCAATACAAGTCGACCCGACGAAGCAGAGAAAATCGAATGGAGGCGAGGACACTCGCCTAAATCTTTAGAAAACATAGTGAAATCCCTGATCTCTGGAATCCAGGTAATCAACGTGTCAGTACGTTAGAGAGAAAGTGATAGAGAGAGGAGAAAATCAAGAGAGAAAGAGAATGAGAGAGGAGAGAGAAAGAGAGAGAGTTAGAGAGAGAAGTATATGGAGAGAGAGTGCACAGGGAGACACGAGATTGAGAGTGAGACGCGGAGGTCGCAGACGCGGGAGTCGCGTCGCGTAGATGCCACAAACGCGAGGTTCGAGAACCGCTTTCAAGCAAGGACACGAGAAGAACACGGACGCAGGCATGAACTCCGTGTCGCGTCGATATAAGAATGCGAAGGTCGCATTAAGGAATTGCTTGGACACAGGGTGAACTCCGTGTCTAGCAATTAAATATAAGAGAAAGAGGGAGAAGGGAGATGAGAGAAAGACACAGGGAAAGAGTGAGAGGGGGACACAGGAATCAGAGAAAAAAGAGGAAGACGCAAGGATGAGGGAAGAATCATAGAAGAGAAGAAAAGAAAGAAAAGGGAAGAAAGGAAAGAAGGAAAGAAAGAAAGAAAAGAAAGAAGGAATGAAAGAAAAGAGAAGGAAGGAAAGAAAAGAAGGAAAGGGGGAGGTTGGTCGGCTGGACCTTGCCAGCGGCGGCCGGAGTTGGCCGGAGGCCGGAGGTGGGCGGCCAAAAGCCCCAAGCCCAAGGCAAAAATGGGAGCGCAAGTATAGTTAAAAATGGAAAATTGGAGTTTTGCTAAAGGGATTTCAGAGAGCGAAACTATAGCTCGTTAGAAAGAGCTCTCCGAGGGGAGGAAGATGGCATGGTTCGTGGTGGCCAACATGGTGTATGTGGTGGTGTATGTGGTGGTGAAGCTTTGGAGGTAAATGGGTTTCTTGGTGGAAAAAGAGGAAGAAGAAGATGGAGAAGTTGATGTTGTTGTTGTTGGAATGGTGGAGGAGATGGAGGAGAAAGTGGTGGAGAAAATGGTGGAAGAAGTTGGTGGAGATGGAGGGGAGAGTGGCCGGCCAAGGAGGGAGGCACAGCTCAGGTGGGCTACTGCCATTTGCTTGCTGGAAAAAGAAGGAAAGGAAAATGAAAGAGAGAGAAGAAAAAAGGGGGGTGTATATATATAAGGGGGAGATGATTATTACTAGTTTGCCATTGTCATGACTTTGATTCAATGAGACTTGCGTCTCCACTTGAGCAAATCCGTATCTAGACAAAAGTGAACTAGACGCGGAGATAAAAGCCGCGTCCAGCAGGAAAACACAAGATTACATTTAATTATTAAGACAAAAGTCATAAAGACTTGATCAGAATTGATCAGAAGTGCATTAAATGCAGAAAGAATGCGAATCTTCGCATTAAAGACTAGATCTAAGTCTGGTGAGACTCGCATCTGAGGAGGGAGAGAAAAATTAGAAAAAAAAAAAATATCAGGATAAGATTCCGGTATCTGGGGAAAACACCGAAAACTCCGAAAAAGCCCAAAAATTGAAATAGCTCGAAAAGCTTTCAAAAAATTCTCAAAAATAATAAATATTATTTTAAGATATTTGGTGAAACCAGTTTCTAGAAATTCAATTCTATTTTTAAAATAAAAATCCTGAAGTCAACCGTCAATACTGGTGTACACCGGATCGGCCGGATTTTGATAAAATCTGAAAAATCTCAAAAAATGCCTAAAAGGAGAAAATATAATTTTAAGAAGAAATATAAAAGTAGAATTTAGAAATTTGATTCTAATTGTAAACTAAAATTCCTGTAATCAACCAGTGATACTGGCTGACACCAAATCCAGGGGAATTTTGATAAATTTAGAAAATTCTCAGAAAAAGTATTTAGATAGAAAATGTAATTTTAAGAAGTTACAGAAAAGCCATTTTTTTAATTTCAATCCCATTTGTAAATTAAAAATCCGAGAATCGAGCAGCGGTATTTTTCGACCCCGGTTTTGAAGATTTATAACTTAATTCAGGAAAATTTCAGAAAATCATGAAAAATCTAGAATATTGAAAAATGATATTTGAAACTAAAATCAGTCAAATCAGAATAGCAGAAAGACCAAATCGAGCAATACAGATCCAAGGCAAAATAAGAATATAAATAATTCATAATATAAAACAAATACAGGAAGTAAATTGAAAAATCTGAATACGCAACTAAGTACGTATTCCTGGAACGGGGTGTTACATTCCATCCACCTTACAAAAAAATTGCGTCCACTCATTTTCGATAAGGGGTAAAATGAACACAAAGAGGACATGGATAGAAATTATACCAATTAAGATATGAATCACTATAGGTAGGGCTCTCAAGTTGACTGAACAATAACCGGAATATAGACATCTTCTGCACTTCCTGCTGTATAAATCTCCGAACGATGCCAAATAATACTGATCTGATATCATTACTTTGTAATAAAATTCCCGCTGTACTGCATACTTGATAGCTCTCCGAGAATAAGTCAGAATACTGAAAATAAAGGAAACCCTGATAGTACTGAGCATGATAAAGAAGACTGATAATTGAGAATTCCGAAGACGCGGCATCAATTATTCTGAAGGATATAGCCAAGAATAGAGAATAATCGTAGAAAATCCGGATACTGCCTTCTGAAAGATAACTCAATCGTTGATCAATTCTGAGAATGCCCGAGCTTCATAGAGTTGACCAAAGAGATCATATAATAGCTTCATTCATTGCCAGCCGCTACCTCTCTAATCTATCATATCTTAAGTTGGTATAAAGGCTACGAAAAATCAAAACAGTGGAAAGATGGAAGGGATTAGGAATCAAAGGAAGGATGATCAAGAAAAAGATAACTCTGTACTTGTAGTTGGACTGTATAATCAGGACTCAAGCAATTCCAGTTGCAAATTTCTTTACCACTAATTTGCCATCTGGACGTACTAAGGATGCAAGAGTCTAAGCTCTGATACCACCCTGTAACGCCCCGATCCGGGGTACGGAGACGTCACTGCGACGTATATACGCAGGTCAAAAATACCCTTACATATATACGCTAAGCATCAGTACAGGCAAGAATCAGAATGCGGAAGCACGTGGTGCATTATACATTCCAACATAAGAGTACAATTACAAGGTTATCACCAGGGGTGACAAATATTATAAGAATATTACATCACCAATATGGCGCAAATGCGAGAATACAAAGGATGTACAAGTATGAATAGTACAAAAGGAGGCTCAGAGTCATAGCAAGAAAACTCTAGAGCCGAGCAGGGGGCCTGAAAGGATAGGGCTCTGGACGATCTGCTGGAGATCCACGCTACCACTGTGCCACTCTGATCAGCAACTGGGAGAATCCACACACTCCAAGCTCCAAAACCTATACATGAGGATCCAGATGAGTCAGAACTCCCCGGCAAGTGGTGATGCGAAAGCCAGATGGCGTGCTGAGATAAGCACATGTGTATCGATAAATCCAAGTCATAAACATGTATTAAAAATAGTGTCGTGAGCACAAGCATGCAGGAGCAAGTAGATACAAAAATTGATATCAAGCAGGGAATACTCATGGTATGATACGATAAGAGTAGGAGACTAGAGGAGTAGAATACGAGTGGTGAAGCAGGATGTAAGCAGGTATAATATAGTAATCATAAAACCGAAAATCCAAAGTAAAACTCGATGAAAGCAATTGTGGCGAGACATGTGGTATAACCAAGTTTGTAGAGCAACATAACAAGTTATTGTCTGGCATTTCATTATAATTACTCGTCCGACCTATATATCTAGGTATGTGTCCTGGTGTACATCTCAACACACATACATCCATATATAAGTAAGCCGAGATTGGTTATTAGAAGCTGATGAAGAACTGATAGCTCCTACTTATAGTAGTTCCCGTCCGCCCGGGACATAGCCATTGGGGGCCTTAAATCCCCCTAACACGCATCTTCTGAGGGCTTGAAATCCCCCTAACACGAATCGTCAGTTTTATTTAGTATTCCAGTATTATAAGTAAGGCACCATACCGGCATCCATCACTTCCTCTCATTCCCCGTGCAAGTTATCCTTTTATAGCTTATTAACAATATTATCAGATTTCGGGAATGAGTATGATCATAACTAGTCATAACAGGAGTACATAACAAGCATAACGGGAGTTCATAACAAGAGATCAAGTACTACATTCTCGTAATGTGATAATCATGGGTATAGAGTTAATCATAATAGGTATCAGGTTTTAATCATGACAGTGACAAGTGATCGGGCAAGTGACAGGTAATAAGTCATGTCATAACAAGGAACAAGTGTCAAGTAGCGGCATATCAGGTGTCATGTGTTATATGCCTTGGAGATGATATTAGACAGGTGACAAGTCATTTCATAACAGGTGACAAGTGATAAGAGATAACATAACAGGAACATGTATCAAGTAGTAGCATGTTAAGTGATACATAATGCCAATACAAGTCGACCCGAAGAAGCGGAGAAAATTGAATGGAGGCAAGGACACTCGCCTAAATCTTTAGAAAACACAGTGAAATCCCTGATCTCCGGAATCCAGGTAATCAACGCATCAGTGCGATAGAGAGAAAGTGATAGAGAGAGGAGGAAATCAAGAGAGAAAGAGAATGAGAGAGAGGAGAGAGAAAGAGAGAGCTAGAGAGAGATGTATATGGAGAGAGAGTGCACAGGGAGACGCGAGATTGAGAGTGAGACGCGGGAGTCGCATTGCGTAGATGCCACAAACGCGAGGTTCGAGACCCGCGTTCAAGCAAGGACATGAGAAGAACGCGGATGCGGGCATGAACTCCTCATCGCGTTGATATAAGAATGCAAAGGTCGCGTTAAGGAATTGCTTGAACGCAGGTTGAACTCCGTGTCTAGCAATTAAATATAAGAGAAAGAGGGAGACAGAGAGATGAGAAAGAGACGCAAGGAACGAGTGAGAGGGAGACGCAGGAATCAGAGAAAAAAGGGGGAGACGCAAGGATGAGGGAAAAATCAGAGAAGAGAAGAAAAGAAAAGAAAAAGGAAGAAAGGAAAGAAGGAAAGAAAGAAAGAAAAGAAAGAAGGAATGAAAGAAAAGAGAAGGAAGGAAATAAAAGAAGGAAAGGGGGAGGTTGGTCGGCTGGACCTTGCCAGCGGCGGCCGGAGTTGGCCAGAGGCCGGAGGTGGGCGGCCAAAAGCCCCAAGCCCAAGGCAAAAATGGGAGTGCAAGTGTAGTTAAAAAAGGAAAATTGGAGTTTTACAAAAGGGATTTCGGAGAGCGAAACTGTAGCTCGTTAGAAAGAACTCTCCGAGGGGAGGAAGATGGCATGGTTCGTGGTGGCCAAGGTGGTGTATGTGGTGGTGGTGGAAATGGTGGGGAAGCTTTGGAGGTTAATGGGTTTCTTGGTGGAAAAAGAGGAAGAAGAAGATGGAGAAGTTGATGTTGCTGTTGTTGGAATGGTGGAGGAGATGGAGGAGAAAGTGATGGAGAAAATGGTGGAAGAAGTTGGTGGAGATGGAGGGGAGAGTAGCCGGCCAAGGAGGAAGACACAGCTCAGGTGGGCTGCTGCCATTTGCTTGCTGGAAAAAGAAGGAAAGGAGAATGAAAGAGAGTGAAGAGGAAAGTAGGGTGTATATATATAAGGGGGAAGATGATTATTACTAGTTTGTCATTGTCATGACTTTGATTCAATGAGACTTGCGTCTCCACTAGAGCAAATCCGCGTCTAGGCAAAAGTGAACTAGACGCGGAGATAAAAGCTGCGTCCAGGAGAAAAATGCGAGATTGCGTTTAACAGAAAAGACAAGTCATAATGACTTGATCAGAATTGATCAGAAGTGCATTAAATGCAGAAAGAATGCGAATCTTCGCATTAAAGACCAGATCTAAGTTTAGTGAGGCTCATGTCTGAGGAGGGAGAGAAAAATTAGAAAAAGGAAAAATAAAATATCAGAATAAGATTTCGGTATCTGGGGAAAACACCGAAAACTTCAAAAAAGCCCAAAAATTGAAATAGCTCGGAAAGCTTTTCAAAAATTCTCAAAAATAATAAATATTATTTTAAAATATTTGGTAAAACTGATTTTTAGAAATTCAATCCTGTTTTCAGAACAAAAATCCTAAAATCAACCGTCAATACTAGTCTACACCGGATCGGCCGGATTTTGATAAAATCTGAAAAATCTCAAAAAAATGTCTGAAAGGAGAAAATATCATTTTAAGAAGAAATATGAAAGCGAAATCCAGAAATTTGATTCCAATTGTAAACTAAAATTTCTGGAATCAACTAGTGATACTGGCCGACACCAAATCCAAGGGAATTTTGATAAATTTAGAAAATTCTCAGAAAAAGTATTTAGATAGAAAATGTGATTTTAAGAAGTTACAGGAAAGCCGTTTTTGAATTTTAACCCCGTTTGTAAATTAAAAATCCGAGAATCGAGCAGCGGTATTAGTCGACCCCGGTTTTTGAAGATTTATAACTTAATTCAGGAAAATTCTAGAAAATTATGAAAAATCTAGAATATTAGAAAATAATATTTGCAACTAAAATGGTCAAATCAAAATAGCAGAAAGACCAAATGAGTAATACAGATCCAATGCAAAATAATAATATAAATAATTCATAATACAAAACAAATATAGGAAGTAAATCGAAAAATACGATCAAAAAATCTGAATACGCAACTAAGTACGTATTCCGGGAACGGGGTATTACATAAGATTTCAGGGCGACCAAAACAAAACGGAGTAGCAAAGTACATGAATCGGACACTTACAGAGCGTGCTTATAATATTAGATTACAGGCTGACATGTCGGAAGGATTTTGGGCAGAGGCGGTGAATCATACGAGTTATCTGGTAAACATGTCACTATCAATAGGTATTGATCTTCAGATCCCATAGGAGATATGGTGATAAGTATATGTTGACTATTCAACCTTACGGATTTTTAGTTGCCCGGTATATAGTTTGGTTGATAGTCAGAAAAGGAACAAACTGGAGTCCAAATCTAATAAGTGTATCTTCATCAGATCACCAAAGGAGTCAAGGATTTCAGACTTTGGGATCCCGAGAAAAGGAGTGCTTTACCAGCAGAGATGTGATCTTTGACGAAGAATCAATGTTGCGAGAAACGTCAGAGACGGAGAATAAAGCGCAAGGTGGAGCTTTGACAGTTTGACAGATACTCAAGAAAAGAGAGTTGAGTTCTCAGATAGCCTTAAAAGGCCTGAAGGATCAGAAGAGGACTCCTCAAATTGGAGATAAACAGGAGGCTGCTTAAAAGCAACCTAGACCAATGAGGCGGTCAGTCAGAGTTACGGTGCCGCCAATAAGGTATGGCTGGGATCATGATCATGTCTCTTTCGCATTAGTAACAGAAACAAAAGATCCTGACAGTTATAGGGAAGCAATCGAGACAGATGACCACGATAAATAGATTATAGTCATTGAGTAAGAGATGGAGTCTTTGGATAGAAACCAAATATGGACATTAGTCGATCTTCCAAAGGACTCTAAGGCAATAGGTTGCAGATGGGTCTTTAGCAAGAAGGACAATGAGCAGTACAAGGTAAGGTTAGTTTCCAAAAAGTATGCTCAGAAGGAGGGTATTAACTACAATGAGATCTTCTCTCCTATAGTCAAGCATACATCTATTCAGATGTTATTGACGATTGTTGCTCAGTTTGATTTAGGGTTGGAGCAGATAGATATTAAAATAGCATTTCTACACAGTGAGCTGGAGGAGAAGATATACATGAAACAACCTAAAAGTTATATTCAGGAAGGTAAAAAAATAAGGTGTGTCTATTAAAGAAGTCCCTCTATGGACTTAAGCAGTCTCCCAGGCAATGGTACAAACGGTTTAGGTCAGATACAACCGATGATGATAGTTGTGTCTATTTTAAGCAGAGTGATGATACAACATATGATACAACATATCTGATGTAATATGTGGATAATATGCTGACTGCGAAAAACAAGACACATGTTCAAAAGCTTAAAGCAGTTCAAGAAGGAATTTGATATGAAGAATTTGGGAGAAGCCAAAAAGATCTTAAGTATGAATATCACTCGAGACAGAAACTCAGGAAGACTTTGGTTATCCCAGGAGAACTATGTTCCAAGGTGTTGGAGAGATTCAATATGACAGAAGTAAGACCAGTCACCACTCCTTTGAAAGGTCACTTCAAATAATCCTCCAAGCAGTGTCTACAATCACCGAAAGAGGAGGAAGAGATGTCTCGAGTACTATATGCTAGTGCGGTGGGATCAATGTATGCTATAGTCTGCACTAGAGCTGACTTAGGCAATGCAGTTGTAACGCCCCGATTCCACGGATACGGGGACGCCACTGCGACGTATATACGTAGGCCAGAAATTGCCCCACACGTATATACGCTAAGCAAAAAGTACAACAAGAAACAGAGTACACGACAAAGCGTGGTATCAATACATATGCCAACACAAGAAGTACACATACAAAGTTATCACAGGACATTATAAAGTATTACACAATACATGTGTATTACATCATAACCAAGTCCAAAAGAAATATATATACAAATATGTATACAAAAAGCTCACAAGTAGAAAGAGGATCTCGTGAGTCAAAAGGTAAGTCTGGCACGAAGGGACTGGAACTAGCCCGCCTGTCCGCTAAAGTAAGCTTGGTCCTCTGTGGATGGCTCCACTTCGTTCCAAGCTTCGGAATCTGAATATGCAAATCCAAGGAGTCAAGACATATAAACAATAAACGGACTACAGCCAAGTGGCTAAGAGACATGTATAAGTAGTATGAAACCATATAAGGAATATCAGCTAACAGGTATGAAAAGCATGAAGAGATAAAGTCCTAATACATTAGATTTACAGTTAACATCTTATTATTACTACTTGTCTTACTGTGATATCTAGCTATGTGACCCAGCGTCCCAGAGCACATAGATCCATATCCTAGTAAAGCAAGGTTGTTATTGGAAATCAGCGGTTGTATCGACGAACTATGTTTACAGTGGACCCCGTACATGCCCGGGATAACGGTCCAGGATTGTTCCGTTGCTTGGTGACGGAAGCCAGCCGCTAGGCTAAACAGGAGGGACTTATGTATGCCCTTATCATGATGGTACCAGTAATAGAGGGAGCAAGCACTCCCCTCGGTCCCCTGGAGGCCCACAGGTCAGACCGGAACATGAGTTGCACAACATTCCTAAAAGCCACTGTAAACACGAACACATATCGATATCCGCATGTTTTCCCCCGACCCATGTGTAAGTTGGTCCATTTTATGGAAAAGTCAAGTGTATCATGCTTGGTTCAAGTGATGGCATGATAAGTGGAGATATTCACATTTAACAAGTTATGGAGCGATGATATGTAATAACAAGTCATGAAGTAATATGAGATAATGTCTATCAAGTAACATGTCATGTAGTACCAGTTATGAAGCATGAACCAAAAATAATATGCCATACATGTATCAACAATAAGATCCAAATTCAGAACAGAATCAACTAAGTCAAACAGTCAGAATTAGTCGACTAGGTGGAAGGGTTAGTCGACTAATAGGGGTCTTAAGTCGACTACTAGTCTGGATGAGTCGACTAAAACTGGGAAACAGAGAGTTGGGTTCTGTTTCAGGGAAAGTTAGTCGACTAGGGTTGTAAGGGTAGTCGACTAACAGGGAACTACTAGTCGACTAATGGATACCTAAGTCGACTAAGTCTGAGATACAGAGAGTTGATGTTTTATTTCAGGAAAACAGGAGTCGACTGGGGGGAAATGGGTAGTCGACTAGGGGTCTCTAGTCGACTGAAAATCTGGCCTAGTCGACTAAAACTGTGAAATCAGAAAAGTTTAAGTTTCAACTAAAGTGGATTAGTCGACTAGTCCCTAGGTCTAGTCGACTAATCGTGGGAAAACAGCAAACAGAACAGATTTCTAGGGTTTTGTTTGAGGGTCTAAAAATAGGATTTTTATGTCACAAGTGTGCATGATTTGTCAACATAAGTACACAAAGGAGTTCACAAGTCTTGGTGAGTAAATATACTCACCTCGAACGGTTAATCGAAGTTCTATGCGAGTTCGGAAGAGATCGTAGTTGACGGTATCACCCACTCGATCCTTGGCGATACTTCCGACGAAGAGAGACGCGCTCCAAATCAGTAGCTTGAGCTAGAGGTGAAGATCTTGTGGTGTTCTTGGAGTTAGGGTTGAGTTTGAGATGGAGAAGGAAGAGGTGAGGGCTAATCTCTTGGTGAAGTGAAGGAAAAAAGAGAAAAGAATTGTAAAGGAAAGTTTATATAGGATTTGATTTTTGTAAAGGAGATGCAATTAAAGAAATTGAGAGGGGGTTTTGTGCAAAAAAAGGGGAGGTGAGGTGTCTCTCCTAGCCACCACTTGGCGGCCATGGGAGAGAGAGAAAAGGTGGGCATTTAATGAGGAAGTAGGTGAGAAAATTGTGTGGAGTTGAAATTTTTGGAGAAAATGGAGTTTTGGAAAATGAAAAAAAAAACTTGTGGTTGTGGAGGAAAGAAATAAGGAAAGGAAAAAGAAAAGAAATCATAAAGGAGAAGATATTTTCTCTTGGATTAAGAAAACAAAATATTGAAAATACAAGTTCCCGGGTTTAAGTCGAGGATGCGGAAAATATTTCGGAAAATACCGAAATCGTCCGAAATTCAAGTATCTCGGAACGACTCGTAAATTTTACCAAAAATCAATAATAATATATGAAGACTAATAGTGAAATCCTTTTTAAGAAATACTTTATAGTTTTAAAACTAAAAATCCCGGAATCAGTAATTTACCGACTCCGTTGAAATTTTCATAAATTCATAAAATTCTCAGAAAAAGTATTTAAGTAGGAAATATCATTCTAAGAAATAAGGTCTAAAGACTCTTCTAGAAATTCTTAACCGTTTGAAAAATAAAAATTCAGGAATCGATCAGCGACACTGGTCGACACCGGTTTTGAAGAAATTTATTTTAATTCAGGAAAAATCCAGAAAATCCTAGAAAATCTAATATATTGGAAAATGATATTTGAAAGTGAAATCGGTCAAATACAGGAAGTAAATCGAAAAATACGATCGAAAAGCTGAATACGTAACTAAGTACGTATTCTGGAAACGGGGTATTACAATCCACCCACCTTACAAAAATTTCGTCCTCGAAATTTCATAAGGTGAAAGGTAACAGGAAAGGTAACAGATAGATAAGGATAAGAGGAAAGATAACAGTAGAAAAGAATAAGAAGGAAAGAGCTTTTACCAAATCAAGATGTGAAGAGTTGAGGATAGCGCTCTCGGACAACGTCCTCTCGTTCCCAAGTGGCTTCTCCTGGCGCATGTCTGTTCCAAGACACCAACACTAAAGGTATAGCCTTGTTCTTCAGTGTCTTCACACTCTTATCCAAAATGGCCATCGGCTTCTCCTGATATGATAAATCTGGCTGTAGTTCCAGTTCGGAATGATCCAAAATATGACTATCATCCTTTACATACTTCCTCAACTGTGATACGTGAAAAACATTGTGCACTCCCTCCAAAGATGGAGGTAAAGCCAATCTGTACGATACATCTCCCACACGGTCCAAGATCTCGAATGGGCCGATGTACCTCGGACTAAGCTTTCCACGAGTACCGAACCGGATAACTCCCTTGGTAGGTGATATCTTTAAAAACACATGGTCACCTGCCTGGAACTCCAATGGCCTTCTCTGTGTGTCAGCCCAACTCTTCTGACGGCTCTGAGCTGCCCTGAGGTGGTCTCTGATGATTCTGACCTTCTCTGTGGTCTGAATCAGAATCTCTGGCCCCAAAAGTCCCACTCACCGACTTCATCCCAACAAATCGGTGACCTACACTTCCTTCCATACAGTGCCTCAAAAGGTGCCATCTTGATACTTGCCTGATAGCTGTTATTATAAGAAAATTCAGCCAAATGAAGATGGTCTTCCCATGATCCCTGGAATTCAATCATGCAGGCCCTTAGCATATCTTCAAGGATCTGGATAGTCCTCTCAGATTGCCCGTCTGTCTGAGGATGATATGATGTACTGAATTTCAGACGGGTTCCCAAACTTTCTTGGAGACTCTCCCAAAAATGGGATCTGAATCTGGTGTCTCTATCTGAAACAATACTGACTGGAACTCCATGCAGACGAACTATCTCCTTCATGTACTTGTCTGCCAAGACCTCCGTTGACTGTCCCACCCTGAATGGTATAAAGTGAGCTGACTTGGTGAGACGGTCAATGATTACCCACACAGCATTATTACCTTTAGGACTTCGAGGTAATGCCGTGACAAAATCCATGGTGATGTGCTCCCACTTCCATTCGGGTATCGGCAAAGGATGTAGAAGTCCAGCTGATCTCTGATGCTCTATCTTTATCTGCTGGCACACCAGGCACTTGGCTACAAACTGAGCTATCTCCCTCTTCATAGCATTCCACCAAAACTGCTTCTTCAAGTCCTGATACATCTTGTTTCCCCCTGGGTGGATGGAATATGCTGAACTGTGTGCTTCTGCCAAAATCTTCTGCCGAACTTCTCCTTGGGGAACACAAATCCTGCTACCAAAGTATAAGGCACCATCCGGATGAATGCTGATATCAGTCCTCAATCCAGCCTCTACCTGAGCTCGGAATGTCTGTAACCTGGGATCTTCCTTCTGAGCTTCCCTGATCTCATCAATCAATGTTGACTGAATCTGCAAAGCCATGAACTGTCCTGCCTTCTCAGTTCCTCGAGCTATCATCAAGTCCAATCTGATGAAGTCTCGAATCAACTCCTTCTGCTGAGTGAGCTGGACAAGCACTCTATTCTCTGGCATCCTGCTCAGTGCATCTGGAACTGTATTGACCTTGCCTGGATGATATTGCAAGTCAATATCATAGTCCGCCATCAGTTCAAGCCACCTCCTCTGCCTCATATTCAACTCTTTCTGCGAGAAAATATACTTGAGGCTCTTATGATCCGTGTATATCAACACTTTATCTCCCAGAAGATAATGCCTCCAAATCTTCAAGGCAAAGATAACAGCTGCTAGCTCCAAGTCATGAGTTGGGTAATTTCGCTCATGAGTCTTCAGTTGCCTAGATGCATATGCTATAACATGATCATGTTGCATAAGTACACATCCCAGGCCTTTACCTGATGCATCACTGTAGATGACCATCCCTCCTCTACCTGAGGGAGTCCTCAAGATTGGAGCTGAAATGAGCCTCTGCTTCAATTGCTCAAATGCTGCGGTACACTCCTCTGTCCATATGTACCTTTCCCCTTTCCGGGTGAGCTTAGTCAATGGAGCTGCAATCCTAGAGAAATCCTGGACAAAGCGTCTGTAATATCCGGCTAGTCCAAGAAAACTCTTAATCTCAGTCACCGTCCTTGGAATGGGCCAATCCTTCACTGCCTGGACTTTGCTGGGATCAACTGAAATTCCTTCTGCTGAAACTATGTGTCCAAGGAAAGCTATGTTGTCCAACCAGAAATCACACTTGCTCCTCTTAGCATGAAGCTGCTCCTGCTGGAGAGTCTGCAATACAATCCTCAAGTGTTCTGCATGCTCCCTGTTGCTCTTTGAATAGATCAGGATGTCATCTATGAAAACAACAACAAACTGATCCAGATAGGGCGAGAACACTCGGTTCATCAAATCCATGAAAACTGAAGGGGCATTGGTGACTCCGAAAGGCATAACTAGAAACTCATAGTGGCCATAACGGGTCCTGAATGCAGTCTTTGGGATATCCTCCTTCTTCACCCTCAGCTGATGGTAACCCGACTGTAAATCCAATTTAGAGAATACACGGGCTCCATGAAGCTGATCAAATAGATCATCAATCCTGGGTAAAGGATACTTGTTCTTGATGGTAACTTTGTTCAACTCCCTATAGTCAATACAAAGTCTCTTACCACCATCCTTCTTATTGGCCAACAGTACTGGAGCTCCCCATGGTGAAGTACTTGGCCGAATCAATCCCTTGTCTGAGTATTCCTGCAGTTGCTTCTTCAGAATCTCTAACTCCGTCGGTGCCATCCTGTACGGAGCCTTGGATATAGGAGCTGCTCCTGGAACTGTGTCAATGGAGAACTCAATCATCCTTTCAGGTGGCAGCCCTGAGATTTCAGCAAACACTCCTGGGAATTCATCCCACACCGGTACCTTCTGCTTCTGAACCTCCGAAGTAGCCATCCGTGTCTTTCCCTTGGTAGACTTCACCTCTCCACTAAATTGGAACTCCGGTTGAAGAGGGATCCTGAAATTAATCTTCTTCTCCCTACAGTCAATCACTGCATGGTACTGACTGAGCCAGGTCATGCCTAAGATTACGTCGTACCCTTTGGTGTCTAGTACGATCATATCTATGGCCAAGATCTTATCACATAGTTCTACCGGACAATCAGTGCAGACACTAGAAGATATGACTACCCCATTCCCTGTACTAATCTCCCATTTGTGGTCTAAAGATTTAACAGGTATAGAATGCAAAGCCACAAAATGGTCTGAGATATAACAGTGGGATGCTCCTGAATCGAAGAGAGCGAGAACAGGTTTTGAATGAACTCTGATGTTACCTGTTATCACTTCCTCTGAAGTCTCAGCCTCCTCTGCTGTAAGAGTGTAAGCCTGACCTCTACCACGCCCTGCTGCAGTCCTGGCTCCTCTCTGGACTGGGCGAACAACACGCTGTGGCGGAAGGGGAAGAGCTCTCCTCATCACTGGTCCCTGATTCCTCTGCCCAAGTGGCCCTGGTAGCACTCTCTGTCCATTGGGTCCTGGAAGTGCTGGCAAAGTCTGGTTGGCTATCCCCAATCTCCTGTGTGGACAGGTCTCTATAGAATGATCCCGTGATCCACACACCAAACACAACCCATTTGCCCTCCGGCAATTCTGTCGGATATGCCCTGGCTTCTGACAATAACTGTAGAAAGAAACTGGTTGGGCCGTCTGGTAAGGAGCTGGCCTGAAAGGTTGCCTCTGAACTTTCGCTGCTCTATATGGGCCTCCTCTTCCCATTGGTACAAATGGCCTCTTCATGGCCTGGTTCCCCATCTGGTCAACTTTCTTCTTCTCAAGCCCACGCTTAACTTCTCGAGCTATGGTGAGAACCTCCGAATAAGTCTTCAACTGCTGGGGCATCAGGAAAACTTGTATGTCCATCTGCAGACCCTGCTGGAACCTGCTTGCCCGCTTCTCCTCATCCGTCACCATGTACGGAGCAAAGCGGCTCAATCTAAGAAACTCTGCAGCATACTCGTCCACGGACTTGCTCCCTTGCTGAAGTCTGATAAACTGCTCTTCCATGTCCTTCTGAGCAGTAGCTGGGAAGAATCTGTTGTAGAAACTCTTGGAGAACGTGTCCCAGGTGACAGGCTTCTCCAGTCTGGCCTCTTCAGCAAGCCACCAAGTTCTAGCAACATCTTTCAACTGAATCTTGGCGACCTCAACTTGGTTCTCCTTTGGTACCCTGGCTGCATTCAGCAGATCTGTGGTATCCGTCAACCATTGTTCAGCGTCCAATGGTTTCTCGCCTCCCGAGAAGATAGCTGGTTGCAGCCGTCTGAAGTCCGATACATTTCCCGGCCTCTGTTCCTTCGGTGCTGCCAATTCTTGCCTGAGGAGTTCAGTCTGCTGCTGCTGGTTTTCCATCATTGTCTGAATGACCCTTAGAATATCCACATTCTCTCCCGTGGGTCCATTCGAAGCTTGCCCCGAGTGGTTACGGCCCGTCCTTCGCTCCATACCGAGTTAGGAATAGAAAACTGGAATTTGAAAACAATTGGAAGGAGTTTAGGATACAAGGGAATGAATCAAGGAAGGAATCAAGAAGGACTTAATAACTTTGTATATTGTAGTTGGCATCAGCAAATTATTAAAATTTGCCGCTCGATTGTACTTCAGGTGTGAGAGCCTAGGCTCTGATACCAACCTGTAACGCCCCGATTCCACGGATACGGGGACGCCACTGCGACGTATATACGTAGGCCAGAAATTGCCCCACACGTATATACGCTAAGCAAAAAGTACAACAAGAAACAGAGTACACGATAAAGCGTGGTATCAATACATATGCCAACACAAGAAGTACACATACAAAGTTATCACAGGACATTATAAAGTATTACACAATACATGTGTATTACATCATAACCAAGTCCAAAAGAAATATATATACAAATATGTATACAAAAAGCTCACAAGTAGAAAGAGGATCTCGTGAGTCAAAAGGTAAGTCTGGCACGAAGGGACTGGAACTAGCCCGCCTGTCCGCTAAAGTAAGCTTGGTCCTCTGTGGATGGCTCCACTTCGTTCCAAGCTTCGGAATCTGAATATGCAAATCCAAGGAGTCAAGACATATAAACAATAAACGGACTACAGCCAAGTGGCTAAGAGACATGTATAAGTAGTATGAAACCATATAAGGAATATCAGCTAACAGGTATGAAAAGCATGAAGAGATAAAGTCCTAATACATTAGATTTACAGTTAACATCTTATTATTACTACTTGTCTTACTGTGATATCTAGCTATGTGACCCAGCGTCCCAGAGCACATAGATCCATATCCTAGTAAAGCAAGGTTGTTATTGGAAATCAGCGGTTGTATCGACGAACTATGTTTACAGTGGACCCCGTACATGCCCGGGATAACGGTCCAGGATTGTTCCGTTGCTTGGTGACGGAAGCCAGCCGCTAGGCTAAACAGGAGGGACTTATGTATGCCCTTATCATGATGGTACCAGTAATAGAGGGAGCAAGCACTCCCCTCGGTCCCCTGGAGGCCCACAGGTCAGACCGGAACATGAGTTGCACAACATTCCTAAAAGCCACTGTAAACACGAACACATATCGATATCCGCATGTTTTCCCCCGACCCATGTGTAAGTTGGTCCATTTTATAGAAAAGTCAAGTGTATCATGCTTGGTTCAAGTGATGGCATGATAAGTGGAGATATTCACATTTTAACAAGTTATGGAGCGATGATATGTAATAACAAGTCATGAAGTAATATGAGATAATGTCTATCAAGTAAATGTCATGTAGTACCAGTTATGAAGAATGAACCAAAAATAATATGCCATACATGTATCAACAATAAGATCCAAATTCAGAACAGAATCAACTAAGTCAAACAGTCAGAATTAGTCGACTAGGTGGAAGGGTTAGTCGACTAATAGGGGTCTTAAGTCGACTACTAGTCTGGATGAGTCGACTAAAACTGAGAAACAGAGAGTTGGGTTCTGTTTCAGGGAAAGTTAGTCGACTAGGGTTGTAAGGGTAGTCGACTAACAGGGAACTACTAGTCGACTAATGGATACCTAAGTCGACTAAGTCTGAGATACAGAGAGTTGATGTTTTATTTCAGGAAAACAGGAGTCGACTGGGGGAAATGGGTAGTCGACTAGGGGTCTCTAGTCGACTGGAAATCTGGCCTAGTCGACTAAAACTGTGAAATCAGAAAAGTTTAAGTTTCAACTAAAGTGGATTAGTCGACTAGTCCCTAGGTCTAGTCGACTAATCGTGGGAAAACAGCAAACAGAACAGATTTCTAGGGTTTTGTTTGAGGGTCTAAAAATAGGATTTTTATGTCACAAGTGTGCATGATTTGTCAACATAAGTACACAAAGGAGTTCACAAGTCTTGGTGAGTAAATATACTCACCTCGAACGGTTAATCGAAGTTCTATGCGAGTTCGGAAGAGATCGTAGTTGACGGTATCACCCACTCGATCCTTGGCGATACTTCGACGAAGAGAGACGCGCTCCAAATCAGTAGCTTGAGCTAGAGGTGAAGATCTTGTGGTGTTCTTGGAGTTAGGGTTGAGTTTGAGATGGAGAAGGAAGAGGTGAGGGCTAATCTCTTGGTGAAGTGAAGGAAAAAAGAGAAAAGAATTGTAAAGAAAGTTTATATAGGATTTGATTTTTATAAAGGAGATGCAATTAAAGAAATTGAGAGGGGGTTTTGTGCAAAAAAAGGGGAGGTGAGGTGTCTCTCCTAGCCACCACTTGGCCGGCCATGGGAGAGAGAGAAAAGGTGGGCATTTAATGAGGAAGTAGGTGAGAAAATTGTGTGGAGTTGAAATTTTTGGAGAAAATGGAGTTTTGGAAAATGAAAAAAAAAACTTGTGGTTGTGGAGGAAAGAAATAAGGAAAGGAAAAAGAAAACAAATCATAAAGGAGAAGATATTTTCTCTTGGATTAAGAAAAACAAAATATTGAAAATACAAGTTCCCGGTTTTAAGTCGAGGATGCGGAAAATATTTCGGAAAATACCGAAATCGTCCGAAATTCAAGTATCTCGGAACGACTCGTAAATTTTACCAAAAATCAATAATAATATATGAAGACTAATAGTGAAATCCTTTTTAAGAAATACTTTATAGTTTTAAAACTAAAAATCCCGGAATCAGTAATTTACCGACTCCGTTGAAATTTTCATAAATTCATAAAATTCTCAGAAAAAGTATTTAAGTAGGAAATATCATTCTAAGAAATAAGATCTAAAGACTCTTCTAGAAATTCTTAACCGTTTGAAAAATAAAAATCCAGGAATCGATCAGCGACACTGGTCGACACCGGTTTTGAAGAAATTTATTTTAATTCAGGAAAAATTCAGAAAATCCTAGAAAATCTAATATATTGGAAAATGATATTTGAAAGTGAAATCGGTCAAATACAGGAAGTAAATCGAAAAATACGATCGAAAAGCTGAATACGTAACTAAGTACGTATTCTGGAAACGGGGTATTACAGCAGTTATTACAGTAAGTCGGTTCATATCAAATTCAAGAAAGCAATATTGGGAAGCAATGAAGTAGGTGATTCGATATCTGAGAGGGACTGCGAGACTAGGCTTGGTGTTTCAGAGATTAAAAACAGGAAAACATAAGTTATTACAAGGTTATGTTGATGCAGATTAAGCAGGAGATCTTGATCAGTAAAAATCTACGATGGGCTATGTGTTCACAGTAGCTGAGTGCGTCATTAGTTGGAAGGCATAGATGCATTATACAATTGCTCTTTTAACGACAGAAGCTGAGTACATAGCTGCAGTTGAGGCGTCAAAGAAAGCTTTGTAGTTGAGAGGATTGGTTGAGACATTTAGCATCACATAGGATTCAGTTCGGGTTCATTGCGACAGCCAGAGTGCGATTCATATAGCTAAGGATCACAGGTATCACAAGCGGACGAAGCACATTGATGTGAGGTATCACAAGATACGTCAGTGGGTCGTGGATGATAAGTTGATCGATTTGATAAAGATCAACACGAAAAAAATCCAGCAGATATTATGACGAAGACCATCCTGGTGGAGAAGTTCAGAGCATCTCTGAACTTCATGAAGGTTCTCAAAGGTAAAGTGGTGAATAGGCTCTTGGGAGGGAGCCATGTGAAGTCACAAAAGGGGGGAGAAAGGAAGATGAATGAAGCAGAGGTCAATTTCTACAGAGAGACTCAATGAACATAAGTCAAGGTGGAGAGTGTTAGTATTTGGAATGCCTCAAATTCATTGAAGAAGAATTCAGGTTCTGGTAGTTTCTTAATACAGATTTATTCTCATATTCATTGGAGAAGAATTCAGATTTTGGCAGTTTCCTAATAGGGATTTGCCTCCTATTTTGATTTGACGAGTTTTTTATTTCTCTGAGGAGGTGCTGATTTGAGTTCGTGTTGGGCTAGGATTATCCTAGATGCCTATATAAACCTTATGGGGGTAGCCTTTTGAAGGTGTGTTAAGAATTCAAGAGAAATTCTGTTTTTACCATTGAGAGTTGTGAGAGAGATCTCATTGAAACTCTTATATTTTCGTCTCTGTCTACAATAAAGATTTCTCCCCTTCTCCCCGTGGACGTAGGCACATTGTCGAACCTTATTAAATCTAGTATTCCTTGGTTGTGTGGTGATTGCTTACTAGTGGTAGATCTTCTACGCTTCTGCTTCCGCTGCCGAATCTTCAACTCGTGTTTCTCTGTTGTTTGATCGGTGATAGATCATCAACACTTGAGTGATTAACGAGAACTATGACAAGAGAGAAAAGTTGATTTAGTTCCACATGGATTAAACGAAAAAGATAGTTAAGTGTTAAAATATGATTAGATCATAATCTCCATTAGGAGTTTCTATTTTTGGATCATATGGATTCTGAGCATATTTAACACAACCATCTAATTAGTGGACTTATTGTCATAACAAACTAGTATCAAAGCTAAAAGTGAATTGGGCTTTATTTATGAATGCATAATGCTATAAGTGCTTGGTGAAAAAATATTGGTGAGCTCAAGGTGTGGCCGAGTTGAGGGACCGATAGAGCGAAAGGGTGCTACAAGGGTAAAAACTCGAGTCAAATTGTGATACTAGAGCATGCATGTGAATTGGCTCGGGGTGAAGACGAGGAACTAAAGCTGAAAAGGGGAACAGGCTCCGGGTGAAATTAAGGTAGTATAACCGAATTAAGATTTAAGGTGGAGTTTAGAATACATACAATTCAAGAATCGTTCGATCGGGTTCAAACTAAGGTGGATGTTGTTGCAGTTGAGATTTGAGTCAAAGTGGAGATTTTTGGTTGGTGACTCGAATCCACTTGAGTGATTAAGGAGGAATATGGCAAGAGAGAAAATTGATTTAGTTCGATATGGATTTGTTAAAATAATAATTGTTAGAGTATAACACAAGAAAATGCATTATTGTAATCTTGTATTTATTTCTTATCTATATGAAAATGAAGCTAATCCCAACCTAAGGTAAGCTTTCAAACTATCTATTTTCTCCAAACCTAACATAGTATCAGTGCCTCACAAAATTTTCTTCTTTTGATCGTTTTTGGGTCGTTCACACTCCTACGCTTTGTCGTGCTTTGCAAGATAATGTGTACCTAGCTCTAGGTTATTTTCTGCATCCAATTTCGTTTTATCTTATTCGGCAATCAGATCTGACTCCTCCCTGATATCTGAAGACTAATGTACTCTCCTTCTCTTTTAGGCTCCTGCATCATCCTCATCTACTTTTGGTGACACCACCCTTTCCTCCTAGACATTGAAAATTCTTCTTTGGTTGCAGATTCTTTCTTTTTAGAAATTCTTTCTCGACACTACTTATATTATGAATATCAAGATCTCTTTTCCCGTCGATGAAATTCACACTTTCTCAATGTCACTCTGCTTCATGTGAAAGTAACATCTCATGGGTTTTTAGTCCGCCCTATGTATTCTAAAGAGAGTTATAGGCTCAAAATTCTCCTTCCAACACGGGAAAGAAACTTAGGTTAACCTTCAAAAAGTGCTTCGTTATTGATCAAAATCTATCTCTCCAGTATATGCTTTGTCCTTGGTTAGGTATCCATCATAATTCTCTTTTTCAGCAGTTTCTCTTTGTCATCAAACATCTCGATGTCATGCGGTTCAGAATTTTTTTTAGCACTTTAGTAGTAACATATTTGTATCCTTTTTATTTTGGTTAAACAAATTCTTGATGTCATAACATCGTGAGTTTGAGGGAGGGTGTTATAATAATAATTGTTAGAGTAACACAAGAAAAGACATTATTATAATTAAGTGTTCAAATACGATTACATCGGTTACTTCCTAAACTCCATTAGGAGTTTCTCCTTTTGTGTCATATGGATTCTAAACATATCTAACACTGCCATTTAATTAGTGAGCCCGTTCTCATAACAAACTAGTATCAAAGCTAAAGGTGGATTGAGCTTTATTTATGAATGCATAATGTTATAAGAGTTTGATGAAAAAATAATGGTGAGTTCATGGTAAAAATCTGATCGAGCCGGAATGGGCCCTAAAAGGGTGAAAACTCGAGTCAAGTTGAGGTATTAGAACATGCATGTGAATTTGCTCAGGGTGAAGATGAGTAACTAGAGCCGAAGAGGGAAGTAGTCTCAGGTTGAAGTTGCAGTGCTAGAACCGAATTGAGATTTAAGGTGGAGTTTAGAATACACAAGCTTCGAGAATGGCTCAATTGGGTTCGAATTAAGGTGGATATGAATGCGATTGGGATTCAAGTCAAGATGGAAATTGTTGGGATTTGATAACTCGAATCCACTTGGGAGATTAAAGAGAGAACATGGCAAGAGAGAAAGTTGATTTAGTTCTTCGTGGATTAAAAGGAAAAGATGGTTAAGTGTTCAAATATGATTAGATCCTAGATTCCATTAGGGATTTCTCCTTTTGGGTCATAAGAACTCTAAGCATATTTAACACTATCATCTAATTAGTGGGCACATTGTTATAACAAACTGGTATTAGAGCTAAAGGTGGATTGGATTTATTTATGAATGCATAATACTACAAGAGTTTGGTGAAAAAATATTGGTGAGGTTAAGGTGAAGATTTAATCGAGTTGAGGAACCGACAGAGCGAATGGGTGTTAGAAGGGTGAAAACTTGAGTCAAGTTGAGATATTAGAGCATGCATGTGAATTGGCTCAGGGTGAAGATGAGGAACTAATGCTGAAAAGGAGAGTAGGCTCAAGGTGAACTCGAGATACTGGAGTCGAATTGAGATTTAAGGTAAAGTTTAGAGTACGTGCAGTTCAAGAATAGTTCGATCGGGTTTGAATTAAGGAGGATATTAGCGCGAGTGGGATTCAAGTCAAGGAGAAAATTGTTGGGATTTGGTGACTCGAATCCACTTGAGTGACTCAAAAAGAATATAACAGAGAGAAAAGTCAATTTATTCCCACATGAATTAAAAGAAAACGATCGCGCTCAAATATGATTAGATTCTAAACTCCATTAAGAAATGTTTTTTTCTTGTTTGGATCATATGAATTCTAAGCTATTTTACGCTACCATCTAATTAGTGGCCTCTGTTCAACAAGAACACTATGATAACCTACTAAATATTATCATTAACCCTTTTTTTAGGAGAATCATTAACCATTTTTTAATGCAAATTGATCTTGAAAGTTAAAACAGAAATGTTTCTCCAAAACAATTGAAGTTTTGCCCAACATGTGCTTTAATATATGTACACCATACGTTTAAATTTTCAATCTACATGGACCAATGGCCTACTTTGACTCTTTTTTTTTTTTTTTTTTTCTAGAAGAAATTGAATTCATCTCTTTGGGTTGCAATCTAATTAATTAATTCCATCTTAGAGCTCCATATGCATGTTCTTCTTGATCTTTAGTTTTTAACTAAAATAACCTTACCAACTTTTATTTGGAATAAATTAAGTTCTAATCTTTGACCTAATTACATTCCATAAAGACTTTTAAGTAAACAAAGTTTAAATCCATTAAAACCTAAAAAAATCTCACCAAAACGAAACGAGCGTGTGCTGCGCACTGGAAGCTTGAAATGTTTTATGAACCTTTTTACATAATAATGTAACTGCCACCACAACATTATGAAAGAAAAATGTACGCGCTTTGTTACACTGTAATCATTTGGACTTGGCATTTGAAATATTTTCTTCTCTCTCTTTTCTTCGTTGGGTTGGTTAGAGGAACCAAAAATTTTTTTTTTTTAAACTCGGTGTAAAATCCACTAACTTTCCTTGAATTTGAATTTGAGTGTTCAGATGCAAATCTATATGTGCAATGTAAAGACTTAAAGAGTGTTTGCAGTACAGTCACATATCGCTCTCATGGCTTGAATTTTACATAAAGGATTCTCTCCCACTTATTTGTTCTTTCTTTCTTTCTTTTTTTCCTTCTTAATTATAGACGGCGATAGCGCCATTCAACCACCCATTTAAAACACTACACAGAGTGTTACTTTTCATCGTTCATCTTACAAAATAGAGAGGTTTGCAGAAAGGGTTGGATTTAGTTTATGTCGAGTGGAACGTATTAAAGATCTGATTGAGGATTGTAACATGAATTGAGCTTCAATTGGAGCTTTCGACTATGTCTCTCATGCGAGGCAGAGATGAACGAGTGATGAGAGGAATGTTGCAAAACGGGCTGATATGCTTAGATACTGGCACAGCGGAAAGAAAGGATCGTCAAGCAACGATAAGAAGAAGAGATAAATTTTCTGAAGTACAAAAACCAACACATAATTTAACGTGCCTCCACCAATCAAACAGATCGTGTGTATGTCCACGAGAGAAGGGGGAGAAACTTTATTAAACTTTGAGGGAGTACAATAAAAAACACTTACACCTCTTATTAAGAAGATTACAAGCTGGCTGTCTAAAACAGCGAACCCTTATGGCTAAAACTTCTCTCACAAATCTCTCACTTTTTTTTCTTATTTTTCTCTCATACATTGAAGGTCACCCCCAAAGGATTATTTATAAATCATAGGATCATCCTAATCCTACACAAACTCCATCAATACAAACATCACCATCTCAGAAGAAAAGAAAACTCGAATCCAACTAAAACTGGAAACAGAACCTGAAATGAAAACTGGCAGCATGCCGATTTGTCGACCAATTCAGATAATTCGTCGACTAATCCTGCTATTAGTCGACTATACAGTTGACTACTGAGATGTATCCACTTTGTTTGCGCCATTAGTCGACTTCTGAGATGCCATTAGTCGACTACCATTGCCATGAGTCGACTAGCATGCGCACCAAATATGCAAAAATGTCCTTTCTTAATCTTTGAAGTTTCGTCTATCTTCACGACGTATTCCAGTCATAATCCTAACAATCTCCCTCTTGGCTTGAATATGTACAAATTCGAGATTAGTCACCATGCTCCATGTGCTCACATCAATGCACAATTGAACAATTCTTGACTTAATCTTCATCTCCATCTAAATTTCTCTTTTCCATAACCCCTCATGGGTTCACAACTTGATTAGATCGAACAAGTTCAGGCCCAACCTGAACTTAATCACCCAATAATCTCCTTGATCCACGCAGAATTTATGAGAATTTGCTCTAATACAAGAGTAATGATCTTGATTTTCTTGTTTTGTGTCGGCGCCGCCTAATCCCATATGCCTTCGGGGTAAAACTAAACATCTGAGCTCGAAACCATCGTAATCTTCGATTGTTCCACAATCTCCAAGCTTGGAGCGCGGATAATTGTAATGCACCAACTGTAACCTCCGAATTTTGCAACTGTAAATATTGCCGACACGCTCAGCCAGAAACTTCACTTGGGCATCTTTGAAAACTTTCATAAAATCACCTTCAGAATTGAGATTGAACCCTTCTTCATGTAGGGCTCCAAGAGATATGATATTGTACCTTGATTCAGGAACATGATGAACGCCTTGAAGAGTAGTGATGCATGCATCATTAGAACGAAACTGGATTGTTCCTTCGCCAATTACCCTTCTCATAGCGGAATTCCCCATGAAGACCTCTCCCCCTTGTCCCAAAGTGTTGAGGAGAACATCTTTCATCAGAACTGATATGCTCTGAGAATCCATAGTCAATAATCTATCTATCTACCGACTGATCTGTCTGTAATAAATAAAACATCACACTTATAATCATTCCCTTCAGCCAGTTCAGTGACATTAGCATCTTGTTATTTCTTCTTGCGAGTCTAACAATCAGCTCTAATGTGTCCCTTCTTATGACAATTGTTGCACACCAAATTTTGTGTTTTGGGTTACCAATGGATTCCATTATTACTCTTCTCCTTTGTAAAGTGAGCTTGCCCAGAATATCGCGATAAGACCCACCTGTCTACTGGTTGTCGGTTTTGTCCTTATTAAGCAGATGCTCCTTGACCTCATTGACTTTGATAGTTGATTTTTTTTCCCTCATAGATGATAGTTTCCCAAAGCTCTTGTATGAAGAAGATAAAGAACACAGTAATGAAGTGTTTGATCCTCATCTTCTATCTTAACATCTATTCTATCTAAATCATTGATAACAGAGAAAATTCTAAAATGTGAGACTTGATAGGTATACCTTTATACATACTGAGAAGAAAGAGACACTGCTTTAGAATCAACCGATTCACTAACGACTTCTTCAGATAATGATCCTGAAGTCGCCCCCACACAAGGATGTTGTTTTCTCCGAAGAAAGCTCATCCAACATTTCGTCTGCCAAGCAAAACTGAATAGCCATCAAGGCCTTCTCATCCAACTCCTGTCAAGTTTCCTCCTTTATATTTTCAAGATTTTTTCTCCTTCTCGAGTAACGCTTTCTTCAACCCACTGTGGGTAAGAACAGCGTTCATCTTAATCTGCCACCTGCTAAAATTGATGACATCATCAAACTTCTGAATATCAAAATTGATTGCAAATATCTTCACATGGACCTTGCTCTGATACCAATTGTTGCAAAATGGGCTTATATGCTTTGATACTAGTTGTTGCGGATCGGCACAGCAGAAAGACGGGATCGTCAGGCAACGATAAGAAGTGATAAGATATTCTGAAGTAGAGAAAGACAACACACAATTTAACATGGTTCCACCGATCAAACAGATCGTGTGTACGTCCACGGGAAAAAGGGGGAGAAACTTATTAAACTTTGGGGGAGTATAATAAGAAATACTTACACTTCTCGCTAAAAATATTATAAACCCTTTGATGGCCGCCTAGAACAATGAACCCTTGTGGCTAAAACTTCTCTCACGAATCTGTCACCTTTTTTCTATTTTTTTCTCTCATACATTGAAGACCAGCCAAGGGGTTATTTATAAACCATAGGATCATCCGAGTTCTACACAAACTCCATCAATACAAACAACACCACCTCAGAGGAAAAGAAAATTTGAATCCAATTAGAACTGGAAACAGAATCTGAAAAGAAAACTGTTAGCATGCCGATTAGTCGACTAGTCCAGATAATTAGACGATTAATCCTGCTATTAGTCGACTATACAATCGACTACTGAGATGTACTCACTCTCTGTTTGCGTCATTAGTCGACTTCTGATATGTCCTTAATCGACTTATTCTTCATTTGTTGACTACCATTGGCCATGACTCGACTTGCGTGTGCACCAACTATGCAAAGTTGTCCGTTCTTAATCTCTAAAGCTTTGTCTACCTTCACGTCGTATTTCAATCACAATCCTAACAAGGAAGAGGGAATTCTACTTCTAATCATGGTTTTTTTTTTTTTTATTAATACTTCTTATTATGGTTAATAGGAACAAAATGTGGATTAAAATTTCTATATCTGTATTAGCAAAAAAAAGAAATATAAATTTAATACAAGAATGCAATATTGCGAGTTTATTACACAATTACTTATTTATGATGTAGTAATGCCAACGGTGCAGTCCATTAACATTATTTATAATTCATATACGCAAATAATGACCAATTAAAATTGTTAAGCAATATTCTCTGCCTCATATACGTGCATCACCAAAGATATGAACTCTAGATGTCATGTGAACAACATCGCCAAAGATAAGTTTGCTTTAATACGAAAAACCTTGTTAATAGGGTTAGTGATGGGCCATTCGTGTCGCGTCTAGTCAGACATGACCCACGTGAAAACACTTAAAGCTCAGGCACAACTCAAAACATACGCCCAATGTGTACCGGTCCACTAGGTGTTAGGTCGGCTCATTTGTGCCTCTATTCGTGCTTGAATCGTGTCAACTCATTCACGTCGAGTTTGAGCCTCCTATTTTGTGTAGAATTGTGTCTACTTCACACACTTTGTCCCTAATTAATTCCTAAAATAATCAAGTTTGTCATATAAATTCATACATGAACAGGAATAGGATTAAAATTGGCAACCTAATAATATCAGCAATAACGTACGTAAAGTCTAGCTATCTGAAAACCTTTAATTCAATTATATACCCAATTAATTGCAAAAAAAGTCACAAACTAAACTAATTCTTGATGACTTCAATATAATCCATTCTAAATCTTGCCTACTCTGGGATCTATCTAGCTTAATTTAGATGAAGGGACGAGATCAACATATGTAATTGTCTCGGTGTCCTAGAGCTCCATTTGTGCCTTAAGCCGTGCCAAACCAAATCGAGGTGAGCCCAAGCACGGCCTGAAGAAAACTAGGCCGTAAATTTGACAACTCAGGCACGGCTTAAAATATTGTTTTAATTATACATGTATCAAAATATTTTGTGCCGGTCCATCGTACCTTGGGCTAGCCCGAGCGCGTAGCATCCCTAATTGTTAATAGTTCGGTGATAAATTAAACTCATGAAGTTCTTGTATGATTTATTAAAAGAAGTGGGCAAAAGATTCGCATACGTAATGAACATCCTTGACAAAGAAGATCGTGGGCTATTTTCAGGCCGAAAAGTAAAGACAATGGGCTACCATAAATTTTTAATTAAAAAACAAAGTTCATAGGCCCAAAACCAAACACTTGATGGGCCATATGTACTTCGGGCTGTTGGCTTTCTAACGGAGCAGGCCTTGTCCACTTGTTTAGTTTGGGATTGCTTATGTTTATGCCTTAAAATAAATCAGAGTTGCTAAATATATAAACAAAAAGTCCTTGTTTTTTTGGAATTGCGTCTACATTCTGTGATTGGATATTTTTAGGCGATTCGAATACGATACATGTTCGACCCGACTGCAAATGGCAAAATAGAAACTCTGAATTTGCTTTATGAATAATAATTTCCGTAGAAATTTGAAGTAAGATCATTCGAACTAGTGTGGCTATTCTTTAAAAGTTCTAGCTAGAACTATCTTAAAAATTTGCTTGATTCACCTCTATGCTAAATTGCTAATGTTGGGTTTGCTATTGTGTGTGTGTGTATTTTTAATTGAAGTATCCTAAATGTTGTTTTGAGTCCCGACTTAATTGTAAGAATGTGAGAAAATGTTAAATGGTCCGAGGATGAATGTGGAGAAGATCCTAAAACCTAATGAAAAACAGTAGTCGACTAATGTGGACAGCCTGGCGATTCTGAGTCTGATTCTGATTTTGTTTCAATTTCAGAGCTTTTGGTTTCCTTTTGTTCGTGGACTATATGGCTATATATTGAGATGTGTTGTACCCTTCTTTTGTGACATGTGTTTGACAATTGTATTGGAGAGTTGTAGGGTTAGTTGTTAGAGAGAATTTTACGGCTCATTGCCTAGATTCTTTGTTTGGAATTGGATCTTTGGATCAATTTATACCTCTTGTAACTCAGTTGATTGAATAAGATCTTCTTCCTTCTGTTCCGAGGACGTAGACAAATTGTCGAGCCTCGTTAAATCGTTTGTTCTCCATGGTTATTTGTGGTCATGCTATATTTGTGTTGGTGATTGATATGCGGCATTTGGTACTCTAATAATGATCCGAGATTTAGTGATTCCTCTGGAGGTCGAGCACAACATGGTTGTACTTCCGCATAAAGCACAACAAGTGGTATCAGAACTTTCTATGTTCATGGGGAGTTCGTTTGGGTGGAGTAGATCGTTCGGAAACTCGTCTAGGGTATTACTTGAAAGTAAAGTTTCGATTTTTATCTATTTGGATCTATTTCTATTGGTTATCCGCATTGGTTCTTTGATGATTTTCTAGAGAAGATGGCCGAATCAATCAAGTCACGGTGAAAACTGTGAATACTCACCAAGCGAAAAATCGATGTGGTGAAGTTCGATGGCATGAACAATTTTGGTGGAGATACGAGGTGATAGATGAACTGACGGCATCGAATTTGGAAGATGCTTTGTTATTGGAGAATAAACTAGAGGAGATTTCAGAGAAAAATTGGGACAAGATGAATCAGATGGCATGTGGCATCGTCAGATCTTGCCTGACATAAGATCTGAAGTATCATGTGATGATAAAGACTTCCTCAACGAAGATTTGGAAGATCCCAGAGAGTATGTATTTGACAAAAAATATTGAAAACTGCTTGCATCTCAAGAGGAGGTTTTATTGCTTTCAGTTAAAGGGGGATTTTCATTGGTGAGTATATGAAGAACTACACAAACCTTTTTGCAGATTTAGCTAACGTGAAAGAGGCGATTAAGGACGAAGGCAAGACATTGATTCTATTGAGTTATTTTCAGAAGAAGAGTATGAGACTTTCGTTCTAACGTTGATCAATGGCAAGAAATTACTTAGCTATAATAAGCATCAGCTGCTCTTGTGAATCACTAGTTTCAGAAGAAAGATAAAGAGTCTTTCATTAGCACACAGCATAGGTGTTGTTGCAAGAAGAATTGATTTCAATCATCGGAAGGGCAAAGGAGATATTAGTAAAATTGGTAATTGTTAATTGAAAAGGAATCAGTGTGCTTTCTACAAAGAGAAAGGATACTGAAAATTGATTGTTTAAGTCTCAAGAATAAGAAGAAAGAGTCAAAATTAGAGGCTAATGTAACAATGACATATAGTAATGATTCTGACTCATCTGTATTTTCACTTTCTATCATACTTACTATTTGCTATTCAGAGGAATCTGAGTGGATTTTTGATACGGATGCTACCTATCACGTTTGTCCCGAGAGGGAGCGGTTTGCTAGTTTTAAAAACTAGATGGAGGCTTGGTGTCGTTTGGTGATAGTCACACATGCCATATGGAAGGGATATATATAGTTCGCATCAAGTTGTCAGATGGGATGGTGAGAGAGTTGAAGGATGTGAGGGATGTACCTCAGTAACCCCCTGATTCTTGATGTATGTATCACTGTATCAGTACTTGATACGGTGTACAAAATTAATTTGACCTTTCTAGTAGTCAGAATACAAAATTAATTTGACCCTTCTAGTAATTAGATTGAGCCGGTTTCAGTTTCAGATATTATTTTTCAATATTTTAGATTTTTTAAAAATTTTTAGAATTTTTTTGAATTATTTTGGAAAATCTTCACATTCAGTGTCGACTGATACGATAATCGGCTTTACGATTTTTAATTCACAAATAAGGTTAAATTTTAAGAATCTATTTCAAATTATTCTTTAAAATCATATTTTATACTTCAGGGTATCTTCGGAGATTTTCTGAATTTATCAAAAATCGGTCAAATCATTGTTGACCGGCATCAGTGAAGCATTCCAAGATTTTAATTTGCATATCAGAAAGAATTTCTAGAATCCGATTTCATATTACTCCTCAGTGTAATATTTGATATTTTATATAATTTTTGGGAACCGTTTGGAACTAGTCAAATTTTGACTCATTAAATAATATTAATTAAATACCATTAAACTACTTTTTCATTTTTCTTTTTCTTTCTTTCTTCTTTCTTCTTCTCCAAGCTTCCTCTACCGACTCGCCCACCGCCTTATCTCTCCACCCCTCTTTATATTAACTTCTCTCTCTGTCTCTCCCTATCTCTCCCTCTCTTTCTTTCTTTCTCTCTTACGCTCTCTTACATCACATTCTCCCTCATCCTCTCACGGCCAGACCGTCACTAGAGCTGTCGTCGTGGCTCCGGCCCTGAGTCGCACCCAACCACCAGCCTGGGCCCCACAGAACCTGTAACACCCCATCCTCAAAATGCGTACGCAGCTATGTGTCCTGATTTTTGGAGCGTATTTTTTTATATTCTGTTATTTAAATTCTTACTCATATAGCAGTACTGTATGATTTGACCTTTTTGGTATTTAGATTTGACCGATTTTAATTTCAAATATTATTTTTTAATATTCTAAATTTTTCATGATTTTTTGAAATTTTTCGGAATTAAATTGTAAATCTTCAAAACCGGTGTCGACTAGTGTCGCTGATTGACTTTCGAATTTTAATTTACAAACGGAGTTGAAATTCTAGAAACGACTTTCACATTATTTCTTAAAATCATATTTTCTATCTAAATGAATTTTTGGAGAATTTTTAGAATTTATCAAAAATCCGGCCTACTCGGTGTAGACACCGTCCACAGTGGATTCCAGAATTTTTATTTTAGAAATGAAATTGAATTTCTGAAAACCTATTTCATCAAAAATCTTAAAATAATATTTATTATTTTTGAGAATTTTTGGGAGACTTTTCGAGATACTTCATTTTTCGGGTTTTTCCTAAGTTTCCGGTGTTTTCCCATATTACCGGAATTCTATCCAGATAGTTTATCTTTTCTCTCTCCTTACCTGATATGAGACCCACCAAATCTGGGTTTAACAGTTAATGCGAAGACTCTCTCCATTCCGCATTTAATGTTTTGTTCCTCAAAGAAAATCAACCCAGATCAAATCACACATGTCCTTTTGTCTCTTCTTTAACGCGATCTTGCGTTTTCCTTTTTGGACGCAACATTCATCCCCGCGTCCAGCTTTAGTTGCCAGACGCGGATTTCATGAAGGAGACGTAGTCCATTTTAAGAAGAGACGCAAGTCTCTTTTGGTAGGTTTGGCAAGGGCATTGTTGTAATAATGAACTCCCATATATATATATATATATATATATATATATATATATATATATATATATATATATATATATATATATATATATATATATATATATATATCCATCTTCTCTCTCTTTCATTTTCTCTTCTTCTCCTTCATTTTTCAGCCAACGAAAACAGCAGCCAAGCCTTCCTTTGGCCGGCCACCTCCCTCCATTCTCCATCTCCTCCACCACCATCTTCTTTCACCATTTCTCCAGCACTTTCTCTCTCCATCTACTCCTCCATTTCAACAACAATAACAACCACAACACCATCTTTATCACCATCTTCTTCCTCCATTTCTCACCAAAACAACCCATCTTCTCCATTAACTTCACCACCATTTCCACCACCACCTACACCACCTTAACCATCACCAACCATACCATCTTCTTCTCCTCGTCATACTCTTTCCAACGAGCTATAGGCACGTCCTCCGAAACACCATTTACAAAACTCCAAAAAATCCTTTTGTACTAAACTTGCACCATCAACCGTCTTCTCTTTTAGGGCTTTGGCCGCCCATCTCCGCCCATCTCCGGCCAACTCCGGTCGCCGCCGGCGACCACCGGCCAAGCCACGGTCGGCCTACCTCCCCCTTCTCTTCTTTTTTTCTTTCCTTTGCTTTTCTTTCTTTCCTTCCTTCTTTCCTTTCTTTCCTTTTCTTTTCTTTTCTTTACTAATTTTTCCTAAAACTGCGTCTCTCCCTCTCCCATCACTGCGTCTCTATTCCCCCCTTTTTCCTGCGTCTCTCTCATTTCCCTGTCTCTCTCTTTCTCTCCTGTTTTAAAACGCGGAGCTCACCCCGCGTCCGAGCACATCTTTAACGCGATCTTCGCGTTCATGTATTAACGCGACGCGGAGCACGTGCTCGCGTCTGTGTTCTTCCTGTGTTATAAAACGCAGGTCTCAGACCCCGCGTTTGTGACATCAACGCGGCGCAATCCCCGCGTCTGCGACCCCTGCGTCTTTATTCTCACTTTTTCTGATTCATCCTTCTCCTCCTCTTTTTTTATATATATTATTGGTTATCGAGTGCGTTGGTTATCTAGACTCCAGAGCTTGGGATTTTCTGGTGTTTTTTGAAGTTTTAGGCGAGTGTTCTCGCTTTTCTTCAGATTTTCCTGCTTCGTCATGTTGACTAATATTATATTATTTTCCTGGCACACTTGCATGTATCAGGCTATCACTTGTCGCCTGCCTAATATCACCCCTCAGGCATATGTCTCATGGCACCTGTTATGCTACTACTTGATACTCGCCTCGTTATGACATATTGATACTTGGCTTAAGATTATCATATTTACTGGAATCCTGTGACTTGAAATTATAATACTCATGTACTCTTGAACTCCTGATCTTGTCATGCGCTTGCTTTCCGGTGAATTGGTAATTACATAATAAATCATAAAAAGAAACCACTTGAATCGGGTCGGGGGAAACTTACGGCTATCAATATATGTTCGTGTTTACAGTGGCACTAGGTATGTTGTGCAACTAAAATTTTCGGTCTGACCTGTGGGCCTCCAAGCGACCGAGGGGAGTGCTGGCTCCCTCATTCCTGGTACCATCTTGATAAGGGCATTCTATAAGACCCTCCTGTACGCCTTACGGCTGGTTCCAGCACCAGTAACGGAACGTCCTGGACCGTGGTCCCGGGCATGAACGGTACCCACTGTAAACATTGTTCATTGATACTCCAGTTGGTTTCCAATAACAGCCTCGAATTACTCATATGTGGATGTATGTGTGCTGGGACGCTATTACACATACCTAGACATATGGGTAGAACGAGTAATAAGTATAAATATTGAAAATGGCAGCGATAGATTTATTCAAGCCTTATCACTTTCATTTTATGCCTCCATTTCCTACTTACTATACATGTACACTCGACACAGTTCTTGATGCTTAATACTGTTTTGATCATATCAACACACATATACCTATCTCTACACCACACTTGGCATTCACCTGTCTATTTGTTAGGGAGTTTCTGACTCCCCTGGACTTGCATGTTCAGGTTCTGAATCTTGGATTGAAGCGGAGCCCTCCACCGAAGATCAAGCTTATCTCTCAGAGCAGGCTGACTTGTCCTAGTTCCTTCTGTTCCTGAATCTTCCTGCAAGCTCGGGGATCTTCTTCTCAGCCCGTGAGCATCTTTTTGCTGTACAAATTGTAATTCTTACTTTTGTACCTGGCTGTGATATAATGTACATGTACTAATATATCACGCTCTGTGATAACTTTGTAATCCTTATGTTGGAATGTATATAGACGTATGCCACGTGCTTCCGTACTCTGATTCTTGTCTGTACTGATGCTTAGCGTATATACGTGAGGATATTTCTGACCTGCGTGTATACATCGCAGTAACGTCTCCGTACCCACCGGTTCGGGGCGTTACAGGTTGGTATCAGAGCCAGGCTCTCACACCTACAGTACAACCAAATTACAAATTAATGGGATCTTATTTGCAGTTGGAATACATGAGTTTCGGTTATACATCTCAACTACAATATACAAAGTTATCCATTCCTTCTTGATATTCCTTCCCCTGATTCCTAAAGTCCATCTATCTTTTGCTTTCACTCCTCTTTCCAGACATCTTTTACCAACATAGATATGGATAGAAGGGCAGGACGTAACAACTCCGGGCAGCCACAGGACGGACCCGCAGGGGGAAATGCTTCTTAGGGTTATCCAAAATATGATGGAGAATCAACAAAGGCAGACCGAACTCCTTCGGCAAGGATTGATAGCAGCTCCTCAGGAACGAAGGCCGGGCAACGTGTCAGACTTCACGCGGTTGCAGCCGGCAATATTTACAGGGGAAGAGAGACCGCTAGATGCCGAGCAATGGCTAATCGATACCACAGATCTCTTAAAGGAAGCAAGGGTTCCAGAGGAAGATCAGGTGGAGGTCGCCAAGATCCAACTAAAGGATGTGGTTAGAAACTAGTGGCTAGCTGAAGAAGCGAGACTGGATAAACCCATCACTTGGGACCAGTTCTCTAAGAGCTTTTATGATAGATTATTCCCTACCACAGCTCAGAAGGAGAAGGAAGAGCAATTCATCCGACTTCAACAATAGAATCGATTTGTTGATGAATATGCTGTTGAGTTCTTAAGGCTGAGTCGTTTTGCTCCGTATATGATAGCCGACGAAGAGAAACGGGCAAGCAGGTTTCAGCAGGGCTTACAAATGGATATTCAAGTCCTTTTGATTCCCCAACAGCTGAAAACATATTCTCAGGTCCTCACTATACCTCGAGAGGTGGAGCGAGGATTGGAGAAAAAGAATCTTGATCAGAGGAGGAAACAGGCCATGAAGAGGCCATTTCAGCAACTAGGCAGAGGAGGTCCAGTCAGAGCTGCAAAAGCCCCAATGGTTAGAAGACCATTTCGATCAGCCCCTCTTCAAATAACTCAACCACTTCCTATATGTTCTTATTGCCAGAGGACAGGCCACACACAGCAGGAGTGCCGTAGGGCAAATGGATTATGCCTAGCATGTGGATCTGGTGATCACACAATAGAAGGCTGTCCCCATAAGAGAACTGGATGATAAACCGAACCTTACCGACACCTCCAGTAGCCATTGGACAGAGGAACCCAGGGCCGATGGTCAGAAGGGCCCCTCTCAATCCACAACAATGAGTTTTTCGCCCAGCTCCAAGGGGAGGAAGAACAACAGCAGGTCATGGAAGAGGACGGGCCTACAACTTGACAGCGGAAGAGGCCCAAACTTCTGGAGAGGTGGTAACAGGTAAGATTATGGTGCACTCTAAACCTGTCTTAGCCCTCTTTGATTCTGGGGCTTCTCATTGTTACACATCAGATTGTTTCACTGCCTTGCACTCTATACCTGTTGAATTTTAGACCACCAGTGGGAGATTAGTACCGGTAATGGGGTAGTCATCTCCAATAGAATTTGTGTAGATTGTCCGGTGGAACTATGTAACAGGACATTAACAGTGGATATGCTCGTATTAGATACTAAAGGGTACGATGTAATCTTAGGCATGACTTGGCTCAGCAAATACCATGCGGTTATTGATTGTCGAAACAAGAAAGTTATTTTCAGAATACCACTTCAGCCTGAGTTCCAATTTGAAGGAGAACATAAACCTGCCAAGGGAAAAACACAGATGACTGCTGCTGAGATCCAGAAAAAGAGAATACCAGTTTGGAATGAGTTTTCAGAAGTATTTAAGGAGATCTCAGGACTTCCACCCGATAGAGTAATTGAGTTCTCCATTGATATCATTCCGGGCACGGTCCCAATATCTAAAGCCCCATACAAAATGGCACCCACTGAGTTAGAAGTTCTAAAGAGGCAGTTACAGGAATATTCTGACAAGGGATTGATTAGACCGAGTACTTCACCATGGGGAGCTCCGGTACTATTGGCCAACAAGAAAGATGGTGGTAAGCGGTTGTGTATAGACTACAGAGAATTAAACAAAGTTACCATCAAGAATAAATATCCCTTACCAAGAATTGATGACCTTTTTGATCAACTTCATGGGGCCCGAGTGTTTTCAAAGTTGGATTTACAATCGGGTTATCACCAACTAAAAGTGAAGAAAGAAGATATTCCGAAGACAGCATTCCGAACTCGCTATGGTCATTATGAATTTCTAGTCATGCTCTTCAGAGTGACCAATACCCCAGCTGTCTTTATGGATTTGATGAACCGAGTTTTCTCGCCATATTTGGACCAGTTTGTTGTGGTGTTCATCGACGATATCTTGATATATTCTAAAAACGACAGAGAGCATGCAGAACACTTGAGAATAGTGCTATAGACTCTCCGGTAAGAACAACTTTATGCTAAGCAAAGCAAGTGTGAGTTCTGGTTAGACCGTATAGCTTTCTTGGGTCATGTAATTTTAAAAGAAGGAATTTCAGTCGACCCTAACAAGATCCAGGCAGTAAAAGATTGGCCAATCCCAAGGACAGTAACAGAAATTAAAAGCTTTATTGGATTAGCCGGGTATTACAGGAGATTTGTCCAAGACTTTTCCAAAATCGCAGCCCCATTAACAAAGCTCACCAGAAAAGGGGAAAGGTATCAATGGTCAGAGGAATGTACTGCAGCATTTGAATAATTAAAGGAAAGACTAATTTCAGCTCCAATCTTGAAGACTCTCTCGGGAATAGGAGGGATGGTTATACATAGTGATGCATCCGAAAAAGGCCTAGGATGTGTATTAATGCAGCATGGTCATGTCATAGCTTATGCATCTAGGCAATTGAAACCACATGAGAGAAATTACACAACCCATGACTTAGAACTGGCGGCGGTAATATTTGCATTGAAGATCTGGAGACACTACCTTCTGGGGGACAAAGTATTGATCTATACTGATCATAAGAGTCTTAAGTATATCTTCACACAGAAAGAATTAAACATGAGGCAAAGGCGGTGGCTTGAATTGATGGCCGACTATGACATAGACTTACGGTACCATCCTGATAAGGACAATACAGTCCCAGATGCATTAAGCAGGAGATCAGAGAATAAAGTATTATTACAACTTACTCAACAGAAGGAATTGCTTCGGGAAATCATAAAGTTGGACTTAATGCTAATACAGGGAGCTGATGAGTCAGGTCAACTAATGACCTTCCAGATTCAACCAACCCTGCTAAGTGAAATTAAGGAAGCCCAAAAGGGGGACCCCAGATTACAGAAATTCAGGGCTCAAGTAGAAGCTGGATTAAGGACAGATATCTGTATTCATTCGGATGGTGCACTTTATTTTGGTAACAGAATCTGTGTACCACAAGGGAAAATTCGGCAGAAAGTTTTGGCAGAGGCACACAGTTCGGCGTATTCCATACACCCAGGAGGAAATAAAATGTATCAAGACTTAAAGCAGAAGTTTTGGTGGAATGCCATGAAGAGGGAGATAGCCCAGTATGTGGCAAAATGCTTGGTTTGTCAGCAAATAAAGGTAGAACATCAAAGAACAGCTGGACTTCTACAACCATTACCGATACCCGAATGGAAGTGGGAACATATCACCATGGATTTTGTTACAGCTCTACCCCGCAGTCCTAAGGGTAACAATGCAATATGGGTAATCATTGATCCCCTCACAAAGCAGCTCACTTCCTACCTTTCAGAGTAGGTCAGTCAATAGAAGTTCTTGCAGATAAATATATGAAAGAAATCGTTCGTCTGTATGGAATTCCAGTTAGCATCGTGTCAGATAGAGACGTGAGATTCCGATCACATTTCTGGGAAAGTCTCCAAGAAAATTTGGGAACTCGTCTGAAATTCAGTACCTCATATCATCCCCAGACAGATGGACAATCTGAACGAACTATCCAAATCCTTGAAGACATGTTACGAGCCTGCATGATAGAATTTAAAGGGTCATGGGAAGACTATATTCATTTGGTAGAATTCTCTTATAATAACAGCTATCAGGCCAGTATCAAGATGGCTCCATTTGAAGCATTATATGGCAGAAAATGCAGGTCGCCAACATATTGGGATGAAGTCGGCGAAAGAAGACTTATGGGACCAGATATTCTAGTTCAGACAACAGATAAAGTCAGAATTATCAGAGATCATCTCCGAGCAGCACAGAGCCGACAGAAGAGTTGGGCAGACACTAATAGAAGACCGTTGGAATTTAGAACAGGTGATCATGTATTTTTAAGGATATCACCAACCAAAGGGGTAATCTGATTCGGTACTTGCAGAAAACTTAGTCCGAGATACATCGGCCCATTTGAAATTTTGGATCGTGTGGGAGATGTGGCTTACCGATTGGCATTGCCACCATCTTTAGAAGGAGTACATAATGTATTCCATATATCACAGTTGAGAAAGTATGTCAAGGATGAGAGTCACATTCTACATCACTCAGAATTAGAAGTACGACCAGATTTATCCTACAAGGAGCAGCGATGGCCATTCTGGATAGAAGTGTCAAAACATTAAAAAAACGGGTAATACCATTGGTACTGGTTTCTTGGAATAGGCATGCCCCAGGAGAAGCTACGTGGGAACGAGAGGATATTATTCGTGAACGTTACCCCCAACTCTTTCCATCCTAGTTGGTAAAACTCCTTACCCCTATTCCTTCTGCCTTCACATCCCCATTATCGAAATTTCGAGGAAGAAATTTTTGATAAGGTGGATGGATTGTAACACCCCATCCTCAGAATGCGTACGCAGCTATGTGTCCCGATTTTTTGCGCGTATTTTTTTATTTTATTTTCTGTTATTTAAATTCTTACTCATATAGTAGTACTACATGATTTGACCTTTTTGGTATTCAGATTTGACCGATTTTAGTTTCAAATATTATTTTTTAATATTCTAGATTTTTCATGATTTTCTGGAATTTTTCAGAATTAAATTGTAAATCTTCAAAACCGGTGTCGACTAGTGTCGCTGACCGACTTTCGGATTTTTAATTACAAATGGAGTTAAAATTCTAAAAATGAATTTCACATTATTTCTTAAAATCATATTTTCTATCTAAATGAATTTTTGGAGAATTTTTAGAATTTATCAAAAATCCGGCCTACCCGGTGTAGACACCGTCCACAGTGGATTCCAGGATTTTTATTTTAGAAATGGAATTGAATTTCTGAAAATCGATTTCATCAAAAATCTTAAAATAATATTTATTATTTTTGAGAATTTTTGGGAGACTTTTCGAGATACTTCATTTTTCGGGCTTTTCCTAAGTTTCTGGCGTTTTCCCAGATACCGGAATTCTATCCGGATATTTTATCTTTTCTCTCTCCTTACCTGACATAAGACCCACCAAATCTAGGTTTAACAATTAATGCAGAGACTCTCTCCATTTCGCATTTAATGTTTTGTTCCTCAAAGAAAATCAACCCAGATCAAATCACCCATGCCTTTTTGTCTCTTCTTTTACGCGATCTTACGTTTTCCTTTTTAGACGCAGCATTCATCCCCGCGTCCAGCTTTAGTTGCCAGACGCGGATTTCATGAAGGAGACGCAGCCCATTTTAAGAAGAGACGCAAGTCTCTTTTGGTAGGTTTGGCAAGGGCATTGTTGTAATAATGAACTCTCTTTTATATATATATATATATATATATATATATATATATATAATATATATATAATATATATATATATATATATATATATATATATATATATATATATATCCATCCATCTTCTCTCTCTTTCATTTTCTCTTCTTCTCCTTCATTTTTCAGCCAACGAAAACAGCAGCCAAGCCTTCTTTTGGCCGGCCACCTCCCTCCATTCTCCATCTCCTCCACCACCAACTTCTTTCACCATTTTCTTCACCACTTTCTCCTCCATCTACTCCTCCATTCCAACAACAACAACAACCACAACACCATCTTCATCACCATCTTCTTCCTCCATTTCTCACCAAAAACCCATCTTCTTAACTTCACCACCATTTCCACCACCACCTACACCACCTTAACCACCACTAACCATACCATCTTCTTCTCCTCGTCATACTCTTTCCAACGAGCTATAGGTTCGTCCTCCGAAACACCATTTACAAAACTCCAAAAAATCCTTTTGTACTACACTTGCACCATCAACCATCTTCTCTTTTGGGGTTTTGGCCGCCCATCTCCGCCCATCTCCGGCCAACTCCGATCGCCGGCGACCACCGGCTAAGCCACGGTCGGCCTACCTCTCCCTTCTCTTCTTTCTTTCTTTCCTTTGCTTTTCTTTCTTTCCTTCCTTCTTTCCTTTCTTTCCTTTTCTTTTCTTTTCTTTACTAATTTTCCCTAAACCTGCGTCTCTCCCTCTCCCATCACTGCGTCTCATTCCCCCTTTTTCCTATGTCTCTCTCATTTCCCTGTCTCTCTCTCTCTCTCATGTTTTAAAACGCGGAGCTCACCCCGCGTCCGAGCACCTCTTTAACACGATCGGCGCGTTCATGTATTAACGCGACGCGGAGCACGTGCTCGCGTCTGCGTTCTTTCTGTGTTATAAACGCGGGTCTCAGACCCCGCGTTTGTGACATCAACGCGGCGCAATCCCCGCGTCTGCGACCCCTGCGTCTTTATTCTCACTTTTTCTGATTCATCCTTCTCCTCCTCTTTTTTTATATATATTATTGGTTATCGAGTGCGTTGGTTATCTAAACTCCAGATCTTGGGATTTCCTGGTGTTTCCTGAAGTTTTAGGCAAGTGTTCTCGCTTTCCTTCGGATTTTCCTGCTTCGTCATGTTGACTAATATTATATTATTTTCCTGGCACACTTGCATGTATCAGGCTATTACTTGTCGCCTGCCTAATATCACCCCTCAGGCATATGTCTCATGGCACCTGTTATGCTACTACTTGATACTCGCCTCGTTATGACATATTGATACTTGGCTTAAGATTATCATATTTACGGGAATCCTGTGACTTGAAATTATAATACTCATGTACTCTTGAACTCCTGATCTTGTCATGCACTTGCTTTCCCGTGAATGGTAATTACATAATAAATCATAAAAAGAAACCACTTGAATCGGGTCGGGGGAAACTTACGGCTATCAATATATGTTCGTGTTTACAGTGGCACTAGGTATGTTGTGCAACTAAAATTTCCGGTCTGACCTGTGGGCCTCCAGGCGACCGAGGGGAGTGCTGGCTCCCTCATTCCTGGTACCATCTTGATAAGGGCATTCTATAAGACCCTCCTGTACGCCTTGCGGCTGGTTCCGAGCACCAGTAACGGAACGTCCTGGACCGTGGTCCCTGGCATGCACGGGACCCACTGTAAACATTGTTCATTGATACCCCCGTTGGTTTCCAATAACAGCCTCGAATTACTCATATGTGGATGTATGTGTGCTGGGACGCTATTACACATACTTAGACATATGGGTAGAACGAGTAATAAGTATAAATATTGAAAATGGCAGCGATAGATTTATTCAAGCCTTATCACTTTCATTTTATGCCTCCATTTCCTACTTACTATACATGTACACTCGACACAGTTCTTGATGCTTAATACTGTTTTGATCATATCAACACACATATACCTATCTCTACACGACACTTGGCATTCACCTGTCTATTTGTTAGGGAGTTTCTGACTCCCCTGGACTTGCATGTTCAGGTTCTGAAGCTTGGATTGAAGCGGAGCCCTCCACCGAAGATCAAGCTTATCTCTCAGAGCAGGCTGACTTGTCCTAGTTCCTTCTGTTCCTGAATCTTCCTGCAAGCTCGGGGATCTTCTTCTCAGCCCGTGAGCATCTTTTTGCTGTACAAATTGTAATTCTTACTTTTGTACCTGGCTATGATATAATGTACATGTACCAATATATCACGCTCTGTGATAACTTTGTAATCCTTATGTTGGAATGTATATAGACGTTTGTCACGTGCTTCCGTACTCTGATTCTTGTCTGTACTGATGCTTAGGGTATATACGTGAGGGTATTTCTGACCTGCGTGTATACGTCGCAGAAACGTCTCCGTACCCGCCGGTTCGGGGCGTTACAGAACCCCTCTCTTCTCTCCTTCTCTTTCTTTTGACCTCTCTCTTCCTTTCTCTCTTTCTCTTCTTCTCCTTCTACATTACCCCTTCCTATGGCCAACCTCAGCCGCCCCCAGCCAAGCCACCACCACCACCCTCTTATACTTCTTCTTCTTCCCTTCTTCTTTTTCTCTTTCTTTTCTCTCTCCCCCCTCCCTCCTCTCTCTCTCTTCTCCCTTATTCTTCTTCCCCCTCTCTGGTCGGCAGTCGACCTACCCCCCGGCCAGGGTCGCCGGAGGGCATCTCTCGCTGCCAGCCAGCTGAGGTGGGCATCTCTCGCTGTCGGCCAGCCTCACAACAGCAGCAGCAACTGCTGCTGCTATTGTAATTATGGGTTCACGACCCATAACGGGTTGTGAACCAAACCCGCCACCCAAAATACCCATTAGCCCAATCACTTAAAGTTTGGGTTTGGGTTTTGGATCCAAACCCGACCTAGTATCAGCCCAAACCCGCAACTTATATAGAGAAAGGTAAAATACATAGAACCCCCTATTAAATTAGGATAATTTTATTTTAGATTTTATTAATTACATATTTAACCCTATTTTAATGATTTTAGTGTTTGGGCTATATCTGGAGCTTCTAGAGTCTGATCTGGACAATTCTAGAGCCATTATGATCGTGGGACGACAAGCTATGTCCCTGCAATAATTAGGTGAGTATTTTATTTTATAAATTACATTTTTGGCATGTTTAATTAAATGAGTTGATTGCCTAATTAAATCATGATGACCGATAAATCATTATAAATATTATTTAATAAATTGTTATTATTATCTCTATAATTAAGACATGTTAGTGATTACTAATATTTAAGATAAACAAATAGATGGATCATTTATATTTATTTGGTTATTATTAAATAATGGATAAAAGAACTTTCAGAATAATAACTAAATTAATAAATATTAAAATGGTTGTGAAGTGTTTGAAAATAGAAACTTATATATATACTTCACTTGTGATATTGATCATAATAATAATAATAACAACAAATACTAATATTATATATATATATATATATATTACATGTTCTTGTTATATCTATCACATCGGACACTGTCATGCCATGTATCTCTATCACAGATACACAGATACTGTTACTTGTACACGGATACACAGATGCTCTATTATATTATACACTTCACCGTTATATGGGTACTAGACACTATTATTTCATGTGCTAGTATCATCGTTACGCTCTAGTCTTCTGACAACTATTAGTTCATATAGACACTTGTTACACAGAACACTATTATTTCATGTACTTGTATCACTGACTACATGGATATAATACACTTATATTTCATATACTTGTATCATCATTACAAGGGCACCCCACGCACTGCATGTATTTGTCACATGGATTCACTTATATACATGTTATGATTGTTTTAGTATTATTGTTGCATGTATCATTGCCCTAGTTGTGTATATTCCTGCATTTCTGTTCCATGACTGTCTAATACAGTATATTATTGTTTCCTGTTTTTGATATCGATGTAATAATCTTGTTACTGGAACAAACCGGCAATCGACCCAAGATGTGCAGAGCTAAGTGCCACACGGAATATTGAACCTCATGTTATCATGTTATCTTATTATCTTGCACATGAATCTGTGGGGCCACCTCTAGAATCTCACATCTCCCGTTTTTCGTTTTCTATCTTATTTCATGCTATCAACTGAGCTCATGTCTTGTTATCGTATTACATGTACCATGCATTGTACTTACTCCTAATATACTGTATAGTTTAATATAATAAATATAACATGGGGATGGGGGAGAGTTGACGGTTGACTAGATCTTATCGGGTGAATGTACTGGATTCATATTTATCCCACTGCAGGGGATGGTAGTGCTGGCTACCGATTGTATATAGCTTCATGAGCTCTTGTTTCCCGTTTCATGCTCCCTTCTTAGCGGAGGGCCCTAATCTTAGCAGCCAGGGGATTGTTTAAGGCCATGGTCTCGGGTATGCACGGGATACACTCACCCGATAAGAGCTCCTTGGCCATTGGATTTCCAATTAACATTACAAAATGGTATAAATAATAGTGACATCGGGATCACTTATTATTTGGTCACTCTCTCGTTCGGATCATGGTACCCGTATGCCATGTTCGGATGGGTTCGTCCGGAGTGCAGGCTCCAGTATGAACTGGCACTAGTATGGACTGGGAGAGATTGATTAAAATACCCAGCGGTACGATTGTTATTATTGTATAAATAACATGATTTACCTGATACATGTATATTACTGTTCAGTTGTACTTGTTACTATTTCTGATATTTTGTCCACGATCATGTCACCTGTATACCTTACTACACTTACTTATACTTGTTACCATTCATGTGGTGAAACACTAATCATGTACATGTATGTGTTGGCCCGAAGGCCCATCACTCTAGTTTTGATAATGATCAACTCATGTAGTTCTGTTTACTAATGATCTTGTGTTTAATTAGTGACAAATTCATGATCAAGATCTTAGTAGGTGCATAGCTTCAACAAAGGATTTAAAGTCAAGTTTTGGAGCTAGCACGGTGTTTGGACCAAGTCAAGAAGGCTTCAAGTGAAGACTTCAAGAAGATGAAAACTTGAGTCTAGGTTTGTTTTTAGAAGATTTTGTTTTTAGATAAAATGTAAAGGATAGAATAGTTGGTGGATTGCTCTAGTACCATATACACACACACTCTTGATAATTTTGTTTTTATAAAAGATTTTCTATTTTAGAAAATACATGTTTTGTTTTTGGTATTCAATGTTTACATGTTTTAAGCAAAACCATGTTAGTGCTTAATGTCAAAAACATAAATATTTCACCATGTTTGTGTAGTGGATCATATCCATACACTCTATGCTTTAAAAGTTGTTTAAATATCTTGTTTTTGTATTTGGAGAAGTTTTGGAAAAATCAATTTGGAAAAATATAAGTTTTAGTTTTGAGCCAATTTTTCCAACTTACAAAAATAGTCCAAATCATTTGTAACATGCCTTGATCTTGTGCAAGCATGTTTGTTTATCAAAGTATATTGGTAAAACTATTTTTGTATATTTTCAGTATTTTATGGGATTTTATTTCACTCAAAAAGACCAAGTTTTAAATCCCTGATAAGTGTTTCCTGGCTTCAGCCGGTCGACCGGACGGTCGACCGCACCCTGAAGTCGGTCGACCCGGCGGTCGACCGACGTGCACAGACGTGCACGCCTAGGTTCTGGCAGGTGGCCGGTCGACCGTCCAGAGAGCTCTGCTCTCTGGAAAGGCCCCGGTCGACCGGGCGGTCGACCGGACAGAGAGCACTGCTCTCTGTATCTGACCTCGGTCGACCGACCGGTCGACCGATGGCACAACGGTCTGAAATATGACCGTTGGCCGGTCGACCGCCAGTTCTGTCAGGCCCCAACGGCTAGTTTTTGGAGGCCTATATATTGGGCCTTTTGGGGGCTGTTTTACAAAAGATTTGGAGATTGTTTTTGAGCCAGGTTTTCCTATCCTTACCAGAGGTTTTTCTCCACAAAATTGAGAGCTAATACTTCCAATCAAAAGGGGAGTTTTATTAAGAGTGTGAAAAGTGATTCCTTGAGTTTTCCTCCACCATTCTCATCCTAGTTTTCTCACACAATCACTTGAGCTATCCATTGCTTTATCTATCCATAGGATTGTGTTGTGAGAGTTTTTATTGGTGATCAAGTGTTTAGATCACCATGTTTTCATCTTGTACTTTGAGGAGGCGGACGTGTGTGTTCGCATTGTTTCGGGTCCTAGTGGGGACTCGGTGTTTCGAGTTCGTGTGTGAACTCTTGGTTTGAGGTGTGGCCTCGGCGAGCCGGTGGGCTTGCGTGTGTACGGACTAGGGAGTCCGAGAGCTTGTAGGTGTTGCGGCACCGAGTGATCCGGTGGGATCGGTTTATAGTGGAAATCCTTCGTGTGTCGAAGGCGGGGATGTAGAGCAAGTGTGCTCGAACCTCGAAACAAATCCCTTGTGTTTGCGATTGCTCTTTCTCTCTCTCCCTTACTTGTTTATATCTTGCATGTGTTTATTGCTTTAATCTTTATATGCTTGATATACATTGTGTGCTTAATTGTATATGCTTGGGGATTGTTTGCTAACACTTGTATTCAACCAAGAGAGCCAACGCGGCACCTCAACCCTTATCTAGGGGAATCTAGAGGAGTTAGTCCAGAGCCCTTCACGGGGAATCCGGCTACACTCTTGTGTTATACGTGGTGTTTAGTGTAGTAGTTTTGTTTAGGTCATAATAGTTTTTAATTCCGTATTTAGTGACCATTAGATTAGCCATCACCTATTCACCCCCCTTTAGGTGATTTACAGTATACTCTACATTCCATGTATTCTGCTTCATGTATATCTTGTACACATTGTTACCGTTTCATGACAACACCGTAGTATGACTATGCTACTGTTATTATTAGATGAAACATGAGATATAAAGTAATTAAAGCTTGCTACATGTTATTTATACCCTGATGTAATTAGAAATATTTAATATTGTATCATATTACTCATATTGAAAATAATATATAAATAGTATAACTCTATTGACTTTAGTAACAAAATTTACCTATTGTTTTTGGTAGCACAACTTGGACATATAAACTGATAGTAATGATAAAAATTGGATATTATTGTAATAATGACACTGCTATAACATGTTAGGTATTAATGATGTTAAAATATGATATTTTGTATATTTCTCCTGATTGTTATTATTATTATATTGTATCACTGGTATTTAAACATGTATTATATATTATTATCATGGTCGTATAGCTATAGTATATATTACTGATTCCTTCATTTTATCACTCACTAGGTAGCTTTCTGACGACCCTAAGTTTGTATGCCCAGGTTGGAGATTCGAGATTGAAAAACACCTAGAGGGGGAGTGAATATGTGTAAGTGCTAATCTAGGAACTAAATGCGCTAAATGCGGAAGCTAATGCAAATCTTGCACAAACTTAATACAACACAATAAGTGTAGCCGAATTCCCCGTGAAGGGCTCTGGACTGACTCCTCTTGATTCCCCTTGAATGGGTTGAGGTGCTATGTGAAGCTCTTGTTGGTTAAGTATAAGTTAGGCACACACACAAACAAGCCAAGCATATAAGGATGAAAAGCAATATGAAATAATGCAAGACAATACAAGCAATGAATGATATGACAATATGAATGAATGACGCTTTGCACAAATGTAAAGAGAGAGAGTTTAGAGACAAGTGGATCAAACGCAAACACAATGATATGTTTCGAGGTTCGAGCACCTTGCTCTACATCCCCGCCTACACCACCGTGTAGGATTTCCAATCCACTATACCGTCCACCGAGGCTCCCACCGAGGGAACCTTCACCGAGAAGAATTTGTTACAACAATGGAGTACCGAACTCCTCTCTCAATACAAGCACCTCCTCACACAAGAGGGGTAGGCCCTTAGCCAAACAACCACAACACCTCTACCGAAGAGGGTTTACAACCAAACTCCACCTCTCACTAGAGGGAGCAAACCAATCACCCGATCACCTCTACCTAAGAGGGATACAACAAGAATAAGGGTGTATACAACAAGTGGTTCCAAAGACCACAAACTCAAACTCTCTTTCTTTTCTCTTTTCCACAAAAACAAGACCCTAATAGATTAGGATAGAAGATAAGCTCAAGTGTGGAAACAAGGTGTTTTTGAAAGCAAGCAACAAAGAAAAACTACTAGGGAAATCTCTTGTAAATGATAGAAAATGAAAATCAATACAATCTCCCAAAACCCTAGTTTTCTTTGATTTTTCAAAAATCCAAAACAATAAAGATTGAAAGATTAAAGCCCCAAATACTTTTGAAAACTCTTTAAAAACACTTAAGAAGGTCTGGAATTTTTGCTCTTAAAAACTTCTCCAAAAACTATGAAGAGATGGGGTATATATAGCCCCAATACAAAACTAGCCGTTAGAGCTGAGCTGGCAGCTCTGACAGGCAGCGGTCGACCGCCAACGGTCAGAATTGTGACCATTGGGCAACCAGGTCGACCGGCCCGGTCGACCCAAACAAACAGAGAGCACTGCTCTCAGACCGGTCGACCGTCCGGGTTGACCGTCCCAAAGCTGCCAAACGTGCACAAATTTGTGCACGTCGGTCGACCGGCCCGGTCGACCGACTTCAGCCTAGTCGACTTGGTCAGTTGACTTAGTCGACTGGTTGAAGCCTGGAACAGAATCTGGGTCAGAAAAACTGGGAAAAATATTTTATAAAAATCTTGTATCTTTTCTGAAAATCCCATAAAACTTGTTTTAACATTTTATATTAAAACACAAACTTGTGATAAAAATTTCAAGACATATATCAATCATATCAATTCATTTTTGAGTCTTGCAAATTTTATCAAAAACAAAACTTGTATTTTTTATCAAACTTGATTTTTCCAAAACATGAATAGGATAGTCAAAATAAGTTTGTTTAAGAAGTTTAAGCATGCATGTATAAATAGAAACCATCTACTATACATATAAACAAATTAAACTTGTTTTGATCTATTATTCATGAAAACCAAATCCAAAACATAAATCGTGTGTGTATTGTGCACTTGAGCATATCAACTATACTAAGCTTTACAAATGGATCTAAATACACTATCTAAACTATGGATACCTAAGTCTTCTTGATGATCTTCATCTTCAAGTTGACTTGCTCCAAAACTCCATCCATGGGCTAGGCAATGTATGATCTTGATGTTTTGGCCCTAGAATCATCATGAAAAGCTTCTAAACACCTTGTTGAAGCTAATCACCAACTAATATCTTGGTTAATGATCTGAAACTTAAACAACACAAGATTATTAGTAAACATAACTACATGAGTTAATCATCATCAAAACTAGGGTGGAAGGCCTTTGGGCCAACAGAGATATCATAGTACCAGACATTTCACGGGATACATATAGGAGACTCGTCACCTATACTATTCTTAGGTATCTTTATTCTCTGACATTTTGTTCATATTTATCTTTATTTTCATATCTATTATGATCACTGACCCCTCATGCAGGCATTCTTCTAGTTATTTAATGCTGAAACTATTGTGTATATTGTTTTTATTTCTTGTACTAAGGCTTAGTGTACGTACGTCAAGATATTTTCGCTCTGCGTATGTACATCGTCGTAGCGTCCTCGCATCCGTGGAATCAGGGCGTTACAACCTCAGTTGAAGAAGAAGCAAATTTTGTTGGAGCTTTGGAGAACAGGGACTGAGAGGGATTATAGTAGTATGTGTTCTCAAGATATTCAGTGGCTCATTGGTTGTTCTAGATGCAACAACTTGTACTACTTGAAGGATAGTGCAGTCACTGAAAATTTGGCAGCTTCAGAAAGTTTGGAGATAAAGGTGAAATTTGACACTATGATTCACCACATGGGAGGCCTTTTTAATTTGGTTCACATGGACATTTCGAGACTGACCAAGACTGCATTACTTGGAGGTCATCGATATTTTATCTTTTTTGTTGATGATTTCTCTATGCATTATTGGGTATACCCTATGAGACAACATTTGGGTATACCCAATAAGATAAAGGTTTGAAGTCCTAAATTTATTCGTGAAGTGGAAGAAGTTGATAGAGAAACAGACTAGCAGAAAGGTCAAAGTGCTCCAATTTGATTATGTTGAGGAGTACAAGAGGGATTTGTTTCTGTGATTTAGCCAGAACAATGGTATTGATATGCACTTCACAATTCAAAAACAGATTGGGGTAGCTAAAGAGATGAACCGTGTCTTGCTAAAGAAGGTATGATGTTTATTGTTTAATACACAATTAGACAAGTTATTTTGAGCTGAGACTTTGGTATATACTAGCCATCTCATAAATATGTTGACAACGTCTATGATAGGAGGTAAAATTCTGTTGGAAATTTGGTCAGGTGAAGCTGTTTAAGACTATAGTTTGCTGAGAATATTTGGATATCTTGCCTACTTTCATGTCAAAGAAGGTAAATTAGATCCTCAAGTAAAGGAGTTTGTGTTTTTGGGTGTCAAAAGAATTTGAAAGGTTACAAGTTCTGGGATAGCAAAAACAAGAAGTTTGTGTTGAGCGGGTATGTCACGTTCGATAAAGCTTCAATATTAAGGTCTAACTCTTAGTAGATGGAGAGTATGAAGACCAAGACGGTATCGCAGCGGGTGAAGAATGATGATACTCCACATTCTCCAGTTAGTTCAGTATCATTTTTGGATCTTACCGAATGTGACACTGAGTGGAAATGATGTAGCCGATTTGGATGTTGAATATGTTAAAGAAAAAGTTGTTGATTTCATTGCAAATAAAAGAACCAAGAAGAATCTACAAAAGCTGTGAAGAAGCATGAATCGCAAGCAGATGAGCTAGGTCGGCTCAAGTTGAAGACCGTTATTCTCAATGATGATCGTGATGATGAGATTCATATGACTCAGCCAGTTGGGTTCGTTGCTGCAGATTTAGTTCAGTTGATGGTTGAGCTTTGTGGAGCTCGTTTGGATGAACAACGTGTGGTTTGATCCCTTGGGAGGATACGTAGGCAGTCATAATGGTGCAACACGTTTGCTGTGTTGACATGTGTGTTCGTCTGAAATTTGAGATATCTTCACCAAGGTGGTGAATTATGTTGGGAATATGAAGAATATATGTGAATCTTGAATTGAATTACGGTGAGATCCGTGGACAGAATCAATTGGATAATGGTTGGAGTGTGTTCTCCTTCCATTGGAGATGAACGTGGTATATTTACATGCTCAATTCCGACTTCGAATGAATGAGATATTCAAGTCTAAAGTTTGCCTAATTCAAAGTCAAAATGGGACTAAAAGTAGCTAAAGGCATTTAGTCCCACATTGGCCATGGATGAAAGTTTAAAGTGTTTAAATAGAGAAAAATGGGAATAAAGGGTGTGCCCTTTGGATACTTGGAGTTTCCGCGCGCGATTAGGGGGGAACCTTGCCCGCACATGCGCGCGCGCCGCTAGCGGCGGCGGCGGCCGGCTCGGGCGGGGGTCCGGGCGCAGGTTCGGGTTCGGGTTCCCTACCCGGTCCGGTTCTTTTTGAACCGGGTCTCACAGGTATGGGTTACGCAGAGCATACCCGCTCCGCCATCCGGACAGACCGAACCGTTGCAACTGTCCGGTTGGGTTCGGACCCTTTTACCCCTCACGGAGCGCTATAAATAGCGCTCCATTTTCTCAAATAAACACACCAACACAACAGAAGCAATACAAGGAAAAGAGTTTCTTCCTCTGCATTCTGAAGTGGGCTTCCTGCAACTCAAGTTCGAAGTGACTTCCAACAGGAAGTGGGAAATCTGCAACTCAGTTTCCGAAGCAACTTCCAAGTGATTCTGCAAAATTCATTCTGAAATAGGTCTCAGAAAATTCAACAGATTCTTTAGTAGAATTGTTGTCTGAATTTGGGACTTCCAAAGAAGAATATTCTTCTACCTTCATCCTTCCTCTACAGTGGGTGCTCCTCCAAAGTAAAGACAAATATTCTCCCGAAATTTGTCTTCGTCCCGCTGCTTCAATAATCCTGTGAAGGTACTGGTTAACTACGGTTTAACCCTACGGTGATTTGGTAATGTTATCCAAATACTGTGAAGGAGTGTTGTATCTTGGGAGACTAGCGTCCAGTAACCCGTTAGCACTGGTGCGGGGGACGTAATTGTCTTATGGAGATTCGCTTTAAGCGTACCACACTCCAAGTACTGTATAAGAGAATTAATTTTTTTTATACAGGGGTTATACTGATATTCAGTATATTGAGACTAATTTATACCAGTCTAATTGGTGTTTAACCAAGGAAGGTAATTGAAAGGTGGTTCTTTAATTAAGGAACGTTCTATTGAATGGAAAACCTCTCACCTGATATTAACCGACCTGGCCAATTAGATCGGTGATATTTCAGTGATATTGATTAGTTGTCAGATTAATCCTAGAATCCAACAATCTTAAGACAATTATCATATTGAAGTTTCTTACTTCTGTTCTGCTTGAACTTGTAGAAAATGTCTGAGACTAATCAAGATAGCTCAAGTAAGGCACCAAACATGCAAATACAAGCTTTGATGCCTACTCTACTTCCTAACCCGAAGCCGGAGAAGCCAGAAAAATTTGATGGCACGAAATTCAAGAGGTGGCAACAGAAGATGCTCTTCTACTTGACCACTCTGCATCTGGTCAAATTCCTACAAGAAGATCCACCAGAACCTGGAACTGATCGGGATCAGTCCTTGCAGTCGATGCATGGACTCAAGGTGACTTCCTTTGCCAAAATTATATTTTGAATGGACTGGATGACCCTCTTTACAATGTCTACAGTCCTATCATAACGGTAAAGAAGTTATGGGACAGTCTTGATAAGAAGTACAAGACTGAGGATGCCGGTACCAAGAAGCTCGTCGTAGGACAATTCTGGAGTACAAGATGGTGGACAACAAGACTGTGATCAGTCAGGTGCAAGAGTTCCAACTTATCTTGTACGAGATAGAGGCCGAAGGTATGATTCTACCTGAAACTTTTCAGGTTGCTACTATCGTGGAGAAGCTCCCACCTGCGTGGAGAGATTTCAAGAACTACCTGAAGCACAAGCGAAAGGAGCTGAAGTTGGAAGATCTCATTGTGAGGCTTCGAATTGAGGAGGACAACCGAAAGTCCGAGAAAAGGAGCAGTAAGAACTCTTATGAAGTCAAGGCCAATGTGATTGAAGACTCAAAGGGGAAAGCGTCTACTTCCAAAGGCTTAAAGCGGAAGAAGACTGCCCAATGGTACAAAGGCAAGGTCCAAGAAGGCAAGAACATGCGCTTCAAGGGAACCTGCTACATCTACAACAAAGAAGGGCATAAGGCGAATGAATGTCGCAGCCGTATCAAAAAGAACAAGAAGAACCATCCACAGGCAAACATGACCGACCATGCGTCGCCAAGCCTTTCAGCTGTGGTGTCAGAAGTGAATCTGACGACCAGCAATAAGGATTAATGGGTAGACACTGGGGCTACTCGGCACATCTGCTCTGAGAAATTATTATTCTCTGAATATCAAAAAGTAGACCAAGATGAGCAACTATTCATGGGAAACTCAGCCGTCTCCAAGGTTGAAGGAAAAGGCAAGGTCATCCTGAAGTGGACATCTGGGAAAGAGCTTACTCTGAACGATGTACTACATGTTCCAGATATCCATAAGAATCTGATCTCTGAATCAATACTTAGTAAGAAAGGATTTAGAATGATTTTTGAATCAGATAAATTTGTACTTACTAAGGGTGGGATGTATATGGGAAAGGGTTATCTTGTTGATGGACTTTTTAAAGCCAATGTTGCAATGGTGGATAAAAAGTCTATGTATTTGTACCCGAAGCTTATAAATAAAGGAAAAACTTCTGTTTATTTGCTTGAGTCTCCTACTTTATGGCATGCTAGATTAGGGCATGTAAATTACAAGTCATTAAAAAACTGGTCATATCTAGGATATATTCCTAAACTCAACCTGGAAGAAATTCGCAAGTGTGAGATTTGTGTTGAGGCCAAGTTTGCGAAAAATTCATTTCACTCAATTGATCGAAATACAGAACCTTTAGGGTTAATTCATAGCGATCTGTGTGACTTGAAGTTTATGCCAACTAGAGACGATAAAAAGTATTTTATTACTTTTATTGATGACTGTACATGATACTGTTATGTGTATCTTTTAAACAGTAAGGATGGGGCAATGAATATGTTTATAACATATAAAGCCGAAGTTGAGAATCAACTCAACAAGAATATCAAGATTCTAAAATCCGATAGAGGCGGAGAATATGAATCAAATGATTTTAGTGAGTTATGTGTTACATTTGGTATAATCCATCAAACAACAGCACCATATACTCCTCAGCAAAATGGAATTGCTGAACGGAAGAATAGAACTTTAAAGGAGATGGTCAATTCCATACTCGTAAGTTCTGGAGCTCCACAGAACTTGTGGGGGAAGCTCTGTTAACTGCAAATTATATTCTAAACAGAATACCCCACAAGAAACTTGATCTTATACCATTTGAGTTATGGCATGGAAGGACACCTTCCTACCATTACCTCAAAATGTGGGGATGCCTTGCAAAGGTGCTAGCACCATTACCTAAAAAGACTAAGTTGGGAGCAAAAACTATGGACTGCATATTTATAGGCTATGCCTTGAATAGTAGTGCCTATAGATTTCTGGTTCATAAATCAGAAATACCCATGTAAACATGATTATCGAATCTAGAGATGTTGTGTTCTTTGAAGACATCTTTCCATACAAACGGGAAACAGATAAAACTTCTGGGAAAAGAACACATGAGATGATGTTCAGGGACGAAAGCCCCGAGGAACCGATTGTCAATGCGAAAATTGAACCAAGAAGAAGTCAGAGATCTAGAATCTAAAAATCTTTTGGTCCAGATTTCATAGCATACGCTATTGAAAGCGAGCCTCAAACATTTAAAGAGGCTATGTCTATGCCAGAAGAACAAATGTAGAAAGAAGCTATAAATAGCGAAATAGAATCCATACTAAGTAATCATACTTGGAAATTGGCAAACTTGCCTCCTGGCAGTAAGCCAATTGGGTGTAAGTGAATTTTCAAAAGAAAATTAAAACCCGATGGATCCATCGATAAGTACAAGGCTAGATTAGTAGCCAAGGGATATCGACAAAAGGAAAGACTTGACTACTTCGATACTTATTCACCAGTAACAAGAATAACCTCCATTCGGATGTTATTGCAATTGCAGTATTGCATAACTTAGATATACATCAAATGGATGTCAAGACTGCATTCTTAAATGGTGAATTAAATGAAGAAATATATATAGAGCAACATGAAGGATTTATAGTCAAGGGTCAAGAACACAAAGTGTGTAAATTGGTAAAATCCTTATACGGTCTAAAGCATGCTCCAAAACAATGGCATGAGAAATTTGATAGTGTTATGATCAAAGATGGATTCACTATCAATGAATGTGATAAGTGTGTTTACACTAAAACAGTTGAAAATGCATGTATCATTGTTTGTCTTTATGTAGACGACATGTTGATACTTGGGACTAATATTGAAATTATTAAGTCCACTAAAAGAATGTTATCCAACAGTTTTGACATGAAGGATCTGGGGGTTGCTGATGTAATTTTAGAAATTAAAATCACCAGAACACCAGATGCAATCAGTCTATCTCAATCTCACTACGTGAAGAAGATGATAGAAAGATTCAAGGAACATGGGATAAAATAGAATACAAATCCTTTTCTCTCACACATCCACCTTCATAAGAATACAGGAACTGGAATACGCCAGTGGGAGTATTCTCAAATTATCGAAAGTCTAATGTATTTGATGAATTGCACTAGACCGATATTGCTTACGTTGTAAGCAAGTTAAGCAGATACACTAGTAACCCTAGTGTTGAACATTGGACTGCTCTACTACGAGTATTGGGTTACGTATCACATATCAAGAAATATGCCTTGAGATATAGACAGTATCCACCTGTACTTGAAGGATACAGTGATGCTAATTGGATTGCAGATTCTGAGGAATCAAAATCAACTAGCGGATACGTATTTACTCTAGGAGGAGCTGTAACGGTCCCAGATAATCATAACCTCAATTGACTTAAACATCTTTAATAATCAAAAGATTATCATAATCGTCTATAATTTCTTAAAAATTTCGACAGCATCTCCTTTGTATATATATAGATACATAAAACAATAACACCGTATTCCCCTTCCACCGGCTCCCGCCCGGTCCCTTCCTCCGTTATATATATATATATATATATATATATATATATATATATATATATATCGTATAACAATAACATCGTCATCCCCCTCCTACCGGCTCCCGCCCGGCCCCTTCCTCCGTTATATAGATATATAAAATAATAACACCGTCTTCCCCCTCCCACCCGCTCCCGCTCGGCCCCTTCCTCCAATGTGCATGAATGCAAAAGACACATATATATGCATACATAGAGATAACAAGCAATTCACCATACAGATAACAAGTAATTCATCATAATACGAAGTATCAACAAAATATAATAGTTTGATTCTCAGCTCATCAATTCTAGTTCCGAAGAACTGCATGTGATTCATTTTATATACATGTATGTATATAATTTACAAGTTAACACTGTAGTGATCCATTCACTTCATTTATATGGATTGAGTTCTCATTCATGTTATCAGTATTCGGTCTAGATCATGTTACTTGCATATATACAGATATATATCTTGTATATGTATATCTCCAATATGTCACACGCGGTAAAGTTCATACAATTCCCAGTGTATACACATATTCAAACATCATATACAAATTCATAGTCATAGCATCAAACAACAATCACATAGATGTCAATGTGCTATACCCAATCATATTCATGTATTTGATATTCATATCTGTCATGAAGCCTAATATATCATAAAAAGTATCAATATATCATTACATGCTCGTGAATGAATTATAAATATCAATATCTGCATCCAATTCTGATTTAATATCCACATAGATTAGGTGTAAACATAATTAGCAATAATCTTCAATATTTTGATTAGGTTTGGTTTGATAATGCACACATATAATCTCACATACAATCTTTTAATCCCAGTATTAGTAGATCATTTTTTCTTCATTCACTTTATTTCAATTCTTTATAACGAGTTAAGTCACAGATGCCACTCGCTCCACTCAAAAAAAAAAAAGACGGTGTTATTATTTTATGTATCTATATATATACAAAGGAGATGTTGTCGAAATTTTTAAGAAATTATAGACGATTATGATAATCTTTTGATTATTAAAGATATTTAAGTCAATTGAGGTTATGATTATCTGGGACCGTTACAGGAGCAGCGGTATCCTGAAAATCTTCCAAACAAACATGTATTGCCCGTTCCACTATGGAATCAGAATTCATAGCCTTAGATAAGGCCGGAGAAGAAGCAGAATGGCTTCGATAATTTTTGGAAGATATACCATTATGGCAAAAGCCAGTGTCCGCTATATGCATACACTGCGATAATCAAATAGCTATATCTAGGGCACAAAATGTTATATACAACGGTAAGTCTAGACATATTCGTCATAGACATAATACTGTTAAGCAGTTGCTCTCAAATGGAATTATCTCTATTGACTTTATCTCGTCAAAAGATAATTTAGCGGCTCCGCTTACTAAAGGTTTAAGTGGAGAGCGTATAAACTGCGCATCGAGGGGAATGGGTCTAAAAGCCTAACCTTACCGAGTCAGCTTAATGGAAACCTCACTTAGCGACTGGAGATCCCACGGACTAAGTTCAAGAGGAAAAACTAGTTATGATTGACTCAGCAAGTAAGCACTGGGAGCTTGACTCCAACCCATTCCTAAGGTGCACATAAGTGCTTTCTACAAGTGGATTAAGGATAAGCTTAACGCTTTTAATGATGCCTATATCTTGTTACTAAACAAGTGGAGTAGAGTAGACTACTCTTAAAAGGACGATCACCTATGTGAGTATAGAGTTGGGTCGGCTCTTTGGGAATATCTATGGAGGCTGTTATTCCCTAAAAATACTGTCAGAAACTAAGAATGTCCAGGGCTAAAATGGACACAACTGAGAACTAAAGTTGATTTAGAAAGTTACTGTGTGAAGCTTATTGACTTGGCTTACACTAACGGCTAACAGTTCAAGACCTAGTTTACTGATTAGCCAGTAAGTCCGATAAAGCTTTCACTATGGAAGGTTCAAGACCTAGTTCACTTATCCTGATGCAGTTTCTTTTCTAAAGTACCTTTCACAATAGAGTCAATCTCTTTGTGTGTCAATTCCTTGAATCTCCATTCATTGTGGGGGATTGTTGGAAATATGAAAAAAAATATGTGAATCTTTGAATTGAATTACGGCGAGATCCGTTGACAGAATTAATTGGATAATGGTTGGAGTGTGTTCTCCTTCCATTGGGGATGAACGTGGTATATTCACATGCTCAATTCTGACTTCGAATGAATGAGATATTCAAGTCTAAAGTTTGCCTAATTCAAAGCCAAAATGGGACTAAAAGTAGCTAAAGGCATTTAGTCCCACATTGGCCATGGGATGGAAGTTTAAAGTATTTAAATAGAGAAAAATGGGAATAAAGGGTGTGCCCTTTGGGTACTTGGAGTTTTCACGCGCGATTAGGGGGAAACCATGCCCGCACATGCGCGCGCGCCGCCGCGGCCAGCGCCGGTGCCGGCCCAAGCTGGGCCGGGCTCGGGCTCGGGCGCGGGTTCAGGTTCCCTACCCGGTCCGGTTCTTTTTGAACTGGGTCTCACGGGTATGGGTTACGAAGAGTATACCCGCTCCGCCATCCGGATCCGAACCGCCCCGCACAACGGCTGTCCGCCAACCGCCGCGGACAGTTGGGCGGTTGCTGCGGTTGAAACGAATCGTTGCAACGGTTCAGACCGAACCGTTGCAACTGTCCGGTTGGGTTCGGACCCTTTTACCCCTCACGGAGCGCTATAAATAGCGCTCCATTTTCTCAAATAAACACACCAACACAACAGAAGCAATACAAGGAAAAGAGTTTCTTCCTCTACATTCTGAAGTGGGCTTCCTGCAACTCAAGTTTGAAGTGACTTCCAACAGGAAGTGAGAAATCTGCAACTCAGTTTCCGAAGCAACTTTCAAGAGATTCTGCAAAATTCGTTCTGAAAGAGGTCTCAGAAAATTCAACAGATTCTTTAGTAGAATTGTTGTCTGAATCTGGGACTTCCAAAGAAGAATATTCTTCTACCTTCCTCTACAGTGGGTGCTCCTCCAAAGTAAAGACAAATATTCTCCCGAAATTTGTCTTAGTCCCGCTGCTTCAATAATCCTGTGAAGGTACTGGTTAACTACAGTTCGACCGTATGGTGATTTGGTAGTGTTATCCAAATACCGTGAAGGAGTGTTGTATCTTGGGAGACTAGCGTCCAGTAACCCGTTAGCACCGGTGCGGGGGACGTAATTTTCTTAAGGAGCTTCGCTTTAAGCGTACCTCACTCCAAGTACTGTATAAGTTAATTAATTTTCTTTATACAGGGGTTATACTGATATTCAGTATATTGAGATTGACTTATACCAGTCTAATTGGTGTTTAACCAAGGAAGGTAATTGAAAGGTGGTTCTTTAATTAAGGAACGTTCTATTGAACGGAAAACCTCCCACTGATATTAACCGACCTGGCCAATTAGATCGGTGATATTTCAGTGATATTGATTAGTTGTCAGATTGATCCTAGAATCCAACAAATTATGGAGAGAGGATTTTAAAACCTTGTTGATAAAGTTTTTTAACTCTGTTAGAGTTAGCCAGAGAGAACATTAGTCAATGGTATTGAATACAAGAGCGTGTCGAAGTTGGATTGTGCAGTGAACAAGGAAGCACAGAGTAGTCGACTTATAGGAAACATAAGTCGACTTGTAGAGAGTCGACTGATAGAAACTTGGGTATTTAAGGAGTCGACTAATAGGCGATATTAGTCATCTTATGATTTCATTAGTCGACTATTGAAAGGCAGTAGTCGACTAATGCAGACAGCCTGGCGATTCTGAGTCTGATTCTGATTTTATATCTGATTTGATTTTAGAGCTTTTGGTTCCTTTTGCTCGTGGACTCTCTGGCTATATATTAGGCGGGGCACCCTTATTGTATCACATGTATTTGACAATTGGGAGAGTTCTAGGGTTAGTTATTTTCAAGAATTTTACGGCACATTGCGTAGATTCTCTATTTGGATCAATCATGATCATTTGGATTTTCAGATCAATTTATAATTCTTGTAACTCAGTTGATTGAATAAAATATTCTCCCTTCTGTCTTGAGAATGTAGGCAAATTGTCGAACCTCGTTAAATTATTTGTTTTCTCTTTGGTTATTTGTATTCGTGTTATATTTGTGTTGGTTATTGACATACATCATTTGGTATTTTGATTTTGATCCGAGATTTGGTGATTCCTCCGGAGACCGAGCACAACAAGTGGTGGTGCCAAGTTTACAACTAGCATGAAAAAGGGTAGGTCTCTTGAACCATCAATAATCTGTAATCTTCTTGCATAATTGAAATAAATTGAAAAAAAAAGTCAATGTTCTATTGAGTACTACAGTAGAAAAACATCTATGTGCTAACTAACACGAGATCTGACACTAAATCCTACTACTCTCCTGGTTTTTGTGGGGATGACACCGATCGATTCTCTCCATTGCAAAGAATCAGCCACATCCTGATGGATCACGTAGACCTCAGTGTCCCGATATTACGACTCTTAGCTTTGTTCTTCTATAATACCAAAGTAGTACTATAAAGTATCGCAATATAATTTTCTTTTCTTCTTTCCCTCAACTAACATGAAGATGCTTTATTCAGGCAGAGCGTGTTGTATAGTAGAGACTGATGAGTCTGGCTGCAGAGAGCAAACAATCACACCCGAATCCCTACCATATATAGAAAAATTAAATTAGATTGAATTGAGTGATGGTTTAGAAATATACAATGAAGGGGTTGTTTGGTTAGGGGTGGAAGTGAGGAAGTAATAATAGTTTTCTTTGAAACTTGAGAATTGGTTTATAAGTTTTTCGGTGTTTGGATAGTGTTGGGAAGTGTGGTATGAAAAATGTTATGTCTTGTTCAATATTTGGAAGGTAATGTGAAAGTGGAAGTGAAAAAGTTGGCCACAAAATTAACCGCAAAATAATATTAAAATAAAAATTAATTATGAAAAAAATTGGACTGTAATTAGAATGCAAGTGAGAGTTATATTACCATAAAATTAATTGTTTTGAGCTATAACTTATTACAAATAAGATTTACATCACCATAAAATTAACTGTAGCACCTTGGGAGTAGGGAAATTGTTGTGCCCCGGTGATAACAACCAACTGAGGATCTTACAAATCTCCAAGCATAAAGAACAACCAAACAGCACAAATAATCACCAGAAGAAAACACAAACTCAAACACACGATCTAACGAGGTTCGGCCTCAACGCCTACGTCCTCGGGGCAATCAAGAAGAGAGATTAATTACTTTGAGGAAGATTACAATTGCTAGCAGCCTCTTTGAATGCAAGAGAGCTCTAACCTTCAAATTTTTCTGATACAAAAAAACCTAGAATTAAAGCAACAGCCTTAAATACACAGATTTCCGAAACAGCAGATTTTCACCCGAACCCGACTGTCGGTCGACCGGTCGGTCGACCGACCCTTCCTCCAGTCGACCGGTCGGTCGACTGGGTGCCCAACAGAGAGTTGGGTGCTTTCAGTCAGTCGACCGACCGGTCGACTGAGCTTCAACTTGTGCACGTTGTGCACGTCCGGTCGACCGGACCGGTCGACCGGATAACCTGTTCTGCTGCTGCTATTTTTCTACTGTTGTCTCCTTTACCTTTCGTCGTCGATTTCCTTGGCCCTCGACGACCTCTCGGCTATCTTCCTTGATAATAATCGATCTTTCCAACAATTCTCCACCTCGGTGAAGATTTTTCAAATCTGAGCCGAACATCGACTCGAGAGCGGCTGCACCAAAGTGGTTGCCTACGTACCCCTGCCCAAGGGATCAAGCCGTTCGTAGTTCACCCAAATGAGCTTTAGCAAGCTCAAACCACCTGAAGGACATGGAGCAAAGCTTTGCAGTGTGCAAACTTCACTCCCGACACCACCTTTGTAAGCATGTCGGCTGGATTCTCCGAAGTGTGAATCTTCAACAGATCTATGTCACCTTCCTCCAGAATCTCCCGAACGAAATGGTACCTGACGTCAATATGCTTCGTCCTTGCATGATAGACCTGGTTCCTCGCCAAGTACATGGCGCTCATGCTGTCACAGTTAATCTTCAGCAGATCCTGTTCCACGCCCAAGTCATCAAGCAACCCCTGAAGCCAAATTGCCTCCTTCATGGCCTCTGTCATAGCCATGAACTCAGCCTCTGTGGTCGACAAAGCGACGGTAGACTGCAGTGTGGAGCGCCAACTCACCGGTGCCTGTGAGAATGTGAAGACATATCCCGTCGTCGACCGGCGCAGTCCCCTGCATAGTCGGAATCCACATACCCTATGCATTCTTACTTTCCAGTGTTGTCCTTCTCAAACACTAGGCCTACATCAATGGTTCCCTTGATGTATCTCAAGATCCATTTCACAGCCTCCCAATAACCCTGTCCTGAATCATGCATATATCGACTCACCATGGAGACGGCCTGTGATAAATCTGGTCTCGTACACACCATAGCGTACATCAAGCTACCCACTGCACTGGCATATGGAACGTGAGACATATACTCACGCTCTTGAACACTCCTAGGAGACATCTTTGCAGATAATTTGAAGTGAGGAGCCATAGGTGTACTAACAGACTTGGTATCCTTGCTGATATTAAACCTCTGCAGTACCTTCTCCAAATAACCCTTCTGAGTCAAACTCACCCTGTCAGCTCTCCTATCTCTAGTGATCTCCATGCCCAATACTTTCCTCGCTTCGCCCAGGTCCTTCATCTCAAACTCTGACGATAGATTCTTCTTCAGAGCATCAATAGCAGATCTCGACCTCGAAGCAATCAACATATCATCTACATAAAGAAGTAGATATATATATTCACCTGATGGAAGCTTGTTGTAGTACACACATGGATCATAATGGCTACGTGTGTACTTCTTCTTCCTGATGAAGCTATCAAATCGTTTGTACCACTGCCTAGGAGATTGCTTCAATCCGTACAGCGACTTCTTTAGCTTGCATACTAACTCTTTCTTTCCTACAGTCTTGTAACCTGTGGGTTGTGTCATATAGATCTCCTCCTCAAGATCGCCGTGGAGAAAGGCGGTCTTCACATCAAGTTGGTCAAGGTCCAACTCATTCTGCGCAACCAAAGCTAATAGAATACGAATTGACGAATGTTTAACTACAGGAGAGAATACCTCGTTATAGTCAATTCCTTCCCTCTGAGCATAGCCTTTAGCAACCAACCGAGCCTTGTAGCGCGCTGCATCTACTTGGAGTGATCCTTGCTTCTTAGCAAACACCCACTTGCATCCTATGGCCTTCTTCCCTTGGGCAACTTGGTGAGTTCCCATGTGTCGTTCTTGTAGAGAGATTGCATCTCTTCATTCATGGCCGCTTTCCACATCCTTACTTCCGAACTGATCTCAGCTTCTCTGAAGGTAGATGGAATAGCCTCCTCGACAACTGGAAGTGCATACGCGACGACCATATCAGTGGTGAGCCAACCTGGTCTCCTAGTGTTCCTTCGTGGTCTTTCAACTGCAGTAGGATCTAGAACAGTACCAATGACCTGCTCTTGACCCTCTTCAGCATCTTCAGCATCTTTTTCAACTGCTCGATCACTTCTCTGTGTCACCTCAGGAATAATCCGAACTGATACTGAATCCTCTAGAGATGGTGGATCTGCATCAATCTCCACCTGCTGCAATAGCTCCTTGGTCTTGCTGGTCTCCACCTGCTGAGAGACCGTAGGCTTCATCAAAGAAGCCTCATCGAAAGTGGCATCCCTGCTGAGAATGAACTTGTTGTCCTTTTGGTCCCAAATCATGAACCCCTTGGTTCCTCGCTTGAATCCAACGAACACTCCCTTCTTTGCCCTTGGGTCCAATTTGTCTTCTCTGACATGGTAGTAGGCTGGACATCCGAAGACCCGTAGCAAATCATAGTCCCCAGTAGCTTTTCCTGACCAAGCTTCAAGAGGAGTCTTCCCCCCTATTGCAGATGACGGCAACCTATTGACAAGATGGCATGCATACGCAAAAGCTTAAGCCCAAAACTTCTTTGACAGTCCTGCATTGGATAACATACACCGGACCTTTTCTAGCAAAGTCCGGTTCATCCTCTCAGCCACCCCATTTTATTGCGGAGTCTCTCGTACCGTGAAGTGTCTCTCTATGCCCTCATCAAGGCATAGCTGTAAGAAAGGATCCGATTTGTACTCTCCTCCATTGTCAGAACGGAGGACCTTGATCTTCCTTTCCGTGCTTCTCTCTAGATTAGCTTTCCACTTCACGAACAGTTCTAGGACTTCATCTTTATGTCGCATAGTGTACACCCAACAACGCCTAGAAAAGTCATCAATGAACGACACAAAATAGTGGTTACCTCCAATCGATGCAGTCTTGGTAGGTCCCCATACATTCGTGTGAAGATAGTCAAGAATACCCTCTGTGCAGTGTGAAGCTGTGCCAAACTTCACCTTGGTCTTCTTGCCGATGATGCAATGCTCACAGAAATCCAACTTGCAGGTCTCAGCACCCTTCAGTAGCCCTTGCCTCGCAAGAGCTTGTAATGACTTCTCTCCTGCATGACCCAGCCTCATGTGCCACAGCCGGGTTGAATCTTCCTTTTGACTGGTAGAAGCTGCCACCTGCCCTGTCACCGTACTACCCTTCAAGTAGTACAAGTTGTTCCGACGATCGGCCTTCAACACCACCATCGAACCCTTTGTCATTCTAAGGACTCCCTCCTTAATAGACACTCCAATGCCCAATGATTCCAAAGCTCCGACAGAAATCAAGTTCCTCTTCAACTGAGGTACATACCTCACTTCTTTCAGCTCCCTCAGCATCCCATCGAACATTCTTATTGGAATAGTGCCAACACCCTCCATGACGCATGGATGATCATCGCCCATGACAACCGAACACCCCTCCAGGTTCTCAAAACTGGTAAACCAGTCTCGATTTAGGCATACATGATATGTTGCACCTATATCCAAGATCCACTCGTTTTCACCTGAGTAGCCTATGATGGGCGTAGTAACTGAAAAAGAGAACACTGAAGAATCCGAATCCGATCCATCTGCCTGTGATTTACTGCTTGCAGTGTTTACCACTTTTGCGAGATTTGCCTCGGACTTCGATTCTTTCTTCTTTCCCTTGAACTTTGGACAGTCCACCTTCCAGTGCCCAATCTCTCTGCAGAAAGCGCACTGATTTCTCTTGAGATCCCTGAAGCCTGGCTTGGACTTTGATCTTCCTCTAACCTCCTTGCCCTTTCGCGATGAACCCCTGCCTCTTACTTCCAGTGCCTCTGCCGATGAGCTTGACCTAGAAGGATGTCTCTCCTTCTTCCTCGTCTCATAGCTAGTCAGTGCAGACGATACTTCATCATAATCCAAGGTCTGCCTTCCATTGATGAAGGTCAGAGTGAATGTCTCATACTCCTCCACCGGGAGTGAATTCAGAAAGATGATCGCCTTATCTTCCTCTTCTATCGTGACATCCACGTTTACCAAGTCTGTAAGAAGCTTAGTATATCGGTTGATGTGCTCATTCACTGTGCTTCCCTTCTTCATTTGAAAACTGTACAGCCTACTCTTAAGCTGCAACCTGAACTCAACACTCTTAGTCAGGTATTTCTTTGCAAGGGTGTTCCACAGCTTCTTTGCCGACGTCTCATGTTGTGCAAGGTATTTTATGTCTTGCGACAAACATGAACGTATCAAGCCACATGCCGATCTGTTCATCTTCGCCCACTCTTCATCAGTGGTCGTGCTCTTCTTCTTCTCTAATAGGAGAGTGTCTTCGAGGTTCGATGCATTTAGCGCATCCATAACCTCGCATCTCCACATCCCGAAGTTATTAGTGCCATTGAACTTGACAACTTCAATCCTTGGATGAGAATTCATTGTCTTAGCCGAAACAATTTCTTTTGCCATTGAGCTTTCTCTGATCCTCTAACTATGCGGAAAATCAACCAACTGAAATAGATCTACACTCTGATAAAAGTTTGATTTTTCCTTTCTCTTGAAACCCTAGATCGAGTTTCACTTCTGATCTACTTCAACACAGATTCCACGAGCCCTTCTAGCGTCCTTCTGAGATCGACACACGATCTCACGAACACCAATACCTTTGATCTGAGATCGACACACGATCTCCACCGGATCAGATCTCAAGCCCTCCGAATCCTCAGAAATCCCAAGCGCAACCTGGAAGCTCTGATACCACTTGTTGTGCCCCGGTGACAACAACCAACTGAGGATCTTACAAATCTCCAAGCACAAAGAACAACCAAACAGCACAAATAATCACCAGAAGAAAACACAAACTCAAATACACGATCTAACGAGGTTCGGCCTCAACGCCTACGTCCTCGGGGTAATCAAGAAGAGAGATTAATTACTTTGAGGAAGATTACAATTGCTAGCAGCCTCTTTGAATGTAAGAGAGCTCTAGCCTTCAGATTTTTCTGATACAAAAAAAACCCTAGAATTAAAGCAACAGCCTTAAATACACAGATTTTCGAAACAGCAGATTTTCACCCGAACCCGACTGTCGGTCGACCGGTCGGTCGACCGACCCTTCCTCCAGTCGACCGGTCGGTCGACTGGGTGCCCAACAGAGAGTTGGGTGCTTTCAGTCGGTCGACCGACCGGTCGACCGAGCTTCAACTTGTGCACGTTGTGCACGTCCGGTCGACCGGGCAGGTCGACCGGATAACTGTTCTGCTGCTGCTGCTATTTTTCTGCTGCTGTCTCCTTTGCCTTTCGTCGTCGATTTCCTTGGCGATCACCTCGACGACCTTTCGGCTATCTTCCTTGATAATAATCGCTCTTTCTAACAGAAATGTTGTGTAAAAGATAGGTGTAAAAGGAACAAGGAAAAAAAGGGTTTTCTCATTTTTCTTTTCAATGTTTGGATGGACAATGGAAGTGGGAAATGAGGCCTCCCACTTTCTCACTTCCTCACTTCCCTATGCATCCAAACAGCCCCAAAGTGAAAGTAGCTCGCAGTCTGTGTTCGCGATTGGTTACTTCTCTAGGATGTTATTCTACTGATTATGTTTTATCTTTGTTATTAGTATTGTAACACTTTATTTGTTTTGTTTGTTGGGTTTGGGTGGCGATAGCAGTTTTTATTCAGAGTTTGTAGTACTATTCATTTGCTTTTCAGTAGAGGACTTTGCCTCTTTGAATATCCATGTTGTGCGGTGAGTAACGACTAGGTCCGCTCATCATTCTAGTGGATGCTTTTGAGAGGGAAAGTCTTGCTACACAACGGGAGTAGATGAATTATACTACATTTTCTTTTTGCTGCTGCTATAGTTGTAATATTTTCTTATAATTTACTTAATATATTTTTTGAGTAGAGCACTCTACTTTTTACTTCAAAAAAAAATATGCAATGAAAATGATTATTAGTTTAGAATGCAACTAGAACTAAATACTGGTATAAGCGAACACTAATGGAGACAGAGACGACAAAAATAGTTATTAATTTAACCAAATAGATGACATTAACAAACGAAATAGCAAGATAACTACAGTTTGTTCAATTTTTTTTTTTTTTTTTGAATAAATAGTTTGTTCAAAACTTCAATATTGGTTGCACCCCCAAAATAAAAAAGGATGCTTTGTTGGGACTTGGAGCTCAGCATAGGAGTTAGTTTGTTTGTCTTGAAAGTGAACAAAACTGAGTTTTCTTTTCTCCCTTGCTCTCCCCTCCCCCAAGAAAAAAGATGTTTGATGGGACTCAGAGCTCATTTTAAGGATTGTTTGTTTGTCTTGAAAGTTGGCGAAAACTGAGTTTTTTTTCTTTCTTGCTCTGACATATAGACTACACGAGTTTTTCCTCAAATCCAATATGTTTATTTGCTATGAATTGAAAGAGAAAAGTGAGCTTCACAAGAAACCTCAACTTTTTAACATTACAATATTGTGTCAGAATTTCAAGCTTAAAGTATGGGAAACACTTGGAAAAGGAACACCACAGTTGACAAAATCAACCCGCACAGGTCCGCACGGAAACGGGAAGTCACATCCGTTGGATTTCATTGCTCAATCAATCCCCACCCTCAAATCAAATCTCCTTGTCGTCAGTACTAACTCCTCTCTGCATCAGATTCTGATTTTTTTTGTAAAAAAAAAAAAGTCAAAATATACTTCATCATCATTGAATTTGACCTTAATCTGATGTTTGTAAAAAGAAAAAAGTCAAAATATACTTCATCATCATTGAATTTGACCCCACATCAACATCAAATCCACACAGCTAATGGAGAGATCCGCCGTCTTTGACTCTCTCATGATTCCTTGTCTTGAATCTTCATTTTCTCCAAGGAAGAAAGAAAAGACTCTTCTAAAAGATTCTTATTTAATTCTCTGTATGAGATTTGAGCATAATGTCAAATTGTCAATTGGAGAATTTTATCTAACTAAGTCTTTAACATCAATTTTATCTATAAAATTATTAATCATTTTCAATAGATATCAAAGCTAGTCCATTTAATATCTCTAATAGTATTAATCTGTCAACCGGAAGCCTATCTATTTAATAATGGGGCGGGCCTGGTTGCCTAGCCAAATTCTTAAAAAGATCTGGATTGTACAGGAGGAAATTAGGTTGGGTCGAGTCATACCCACAAAACAAACTTATTATTGCAGAGCCAAGTAAGGATAATAGTCTATGATACCAGATACCAAGTTACAAACATGAAACTTGTTATTTTGAAGAGTCATCACAATCACATATTGGCATTCTATCAAACATGTCTTGGGCATTATAAATTCGAGTACCAACTCTTCAATTCTAACAGGCCAAATAAACTTCAATGCAACAATTAATTCAAATTTTTCTTGTGCTGAGGCCTGAGAGAACTAAAACAACACCAATTTAATAAGAATCATCTTGTATTTTACATCAAAAAAAGCTTAACAGGTTCAGATACTGACTCCTGAGAATCTGAGATCTTGAGTTCGATGTAGTTACTAATTTGCTACGAATTGTGATCTGAAGAGAAGATGGCCGTTAAGTTTTATGATAGAGAGACAGTGATACTCCCGTACAGGATAATGGAAAAAAACAAAAAATAAAATCAAAATTAACAAGAAAATAGAAAGAAATTGTCAAGAGACCTAAAGGGGTTGCTACCTTGTTGATCTTCTCTTTTGTTTTATACTTCGATTCTCTGAGGAAAAACAATAAGGTGCAGTTTGAGACTTGAGAGAGAGAGAGAGAGAGAGAGAGAGAGAGAGAGGTGTAATGAAGAAGAAAGGCCAGATTCAGAATAGGAGAGAAGATTTGAGAGTCTGGAACTTGAGGGAGAGAGGGAATAAAGAAAGAGATGTGGGGACTGAGGATTTGCATGATTTTTATGATTGGTTCTGGTTGGAAGTCGGCGAAGCCGAAGAGAGAAGGAAGGCTACACTGTGAAGATGGAGACGCAGGGCTTTGGTTTTCATTTTTTTTAACACCCTACAATTTTCTCTGATTTTTTTTTTTTTTTTTTTTTTTAACTAATGGGTCGAGTTGTTGACTCCAGGGGCCCTCTAAACTTGGGGACCCTGCGCAGCAGCACGGGATGAATCATATCTAGGCCGGACCTGGTTCCAGAAGTTATGTATGGTGTTTATTTTCTTAATAAAATTTGGGATTCCACGCAAGCCACTCTTTTTTTTTTTTTTTTACTGATGATTTAAGCCTTATTTGCTTCAACCGGAAGTCATAGATGTTGGTTTTGACGCTCGTATTTTTTTTCAAAAACAAATTCAATGGTTCAAAATTTAAACTAAAGTGGCGTTCAAATCTTACTTGCGTTAGGCTACCGGCTATATTATCAAAAAAAACTAAATTAAAGTGAACTTTGTGATTGTTTCACGTAGAAAAACAAAAGTGAATTTTGTTAGACTTCTAAAGGATCCCAATTTATGCAGGATTAACATGTGATTACTCATTTTTCCTCTCTCTCTCTCTCTCTCTCTCTCTCTCTCACATATCAGATAATATACTTGGTATTTGTCACCCACAACCATTTTACACAGCTGAACTCAGAACTTCCAAGTTCTAGACTCTGAACTAGATCAAGTGAGTCAGACGAATATTTCTTTGCTTCCTATGTTTGAATTTCACGATAGTTGTGTAGCAAAAAAGAGAGAGTCTCTTTTTTCCCTTTTTCTGGCAAACAATTTTTTAAAAAAAAAAAAAATACTCAGCAGTCTGTGTATCTTTCAGGAATAGAGAAACTCAACTTGTTAATGTTCAGTCGCCAGGACTTGTTACTCTCATTTATATGCTACTTGCTTCAGTTTTCATACTACATCCTAGTCTTTTGTTAGAAGCATCAAGCATCAGACTGACACAGTTCAGCACCAAAACTAAGTCATGAAAGATCCTGGGACTAGACTCTCTTGCTTCTAAATTATTTGGGCTTCAAAAATGTCCCTCAAACTTCATAAATTCCTTCGTTTTAGTTTATGTCCTTGAGCTTTCTTTTTCCTCTAAAAATCTCCATTTTTAAATAACAATGCTGGCAACTTTAGGAATACACTCAAATCATGCACTTAAAAGGGGGCCTGTTTCTGACATGCCTTCAATGTCATCAACTGGTAATTATATTGCCAACAACCTCATCATGTGCTTAAATCTTTTTGCTAATACACATGAAGAAGCAAACAAAGATGCTTGTAAAGAGCCATATATTTATATATTTAGATGCAACTGCTACATGCTACATGGTTCCTTACACTGGCTAGCTACTACACAAGAGAGGACCAGAAAAACATTCAGATACAGTTTGTGACCATGTCATCAACAACATTAGGACTTGCTGGCACTGGGATTGTTGGGGTTGTTGTTGTTGTTGTTGGGCCCAGAGTTTGGGCCTGGGCTTGAGGACTTGGAAAGCTTCTGCTTGAGCTCAGAGAGCAGGGCCTGGTTCTCTTGGTTGAGGAGCTGGGCTTTCTTCCTCAGCCTCTCATTCTCCTTGATGATGTAGCAGTTCTGCAGGTACAGCTTTGAGTTGATCCTCTCCATTTCTCACCCCTGAAAATCAATAGCCCATTGCTCATTATTATTAAACAGATTTTAATTGTTCTGGAGTTTTTAGAATGAGTTAGGTTTTACAAAGAGAAGTAGGCAACAAGCATACATCAGTTGGCAAGCTCTACATAGAGAATGGATTAAGTATTTACAAAGAAAAGTAGGCAAAACTAGAGGAGAGAAAAGAATGCAAACATGCAATATTAGTGAAAGCCTTAGAAAGGCCTCAATTTTGCCAACAAAAAGGGGAAGAAAAAAAACATAAAGAATGCAAACATACATCACTTGGCAAATTCTACACTCAATTGACTCCCTACAAAAGGTTGTGAAAAGAAGAGGTGCCCCAACTACCAAAAAAGGGTTCACTTCCTGTGTACTGAAATGCGCTAGTAGAGAAGCTTGAAAAGGCCTTGCACAGTCATTGTCTCATTAGAAGAAGAAGAAGAAGAAGAAGAAGAAGCCCTTTTTTTAACAATCTCATATGATATGCTCACCTTTTTTGGTGGTTGGCTGGCCAAAACCCTAAGACCTTTGCTTGAAGAGAGAGGAAAGAAATAGTTTGAGCTAGTGATGGCTGAGATTTTGAGAGTGGTGGGGTATATATATATATAGAGAGCAAGAGGAGAGTCTCTCTCTCCTCTCTTCTCTCTTTCTCTTATCTTTCTCTATTAATGTGTGGCATCATGAGGGTGGGGAGAGAGAGGGAGAGGGGGAGATCTGATGGCGTCACGTGATGATGGGGGGCTTCTGGGGGCAATTCGAATGATGATGATTTGGTGGGCCCAAGATTCGCAATGATTTTTTTTTTTTTTTCCCCCTCCTCTCTCTCTCTCTCTCTCTTTCAAGAGGTTGGACTTTAGTTTTCTCACTAGGGGGCCCTTTTGGCCTTCATCATCACATTGCATTGATCTCCAATTTATTGTCACATAAATGTAGATTACAAATTGCATGCCCACATAAATGTAGATTACAATGGCATATGTAATAACATTAATCCCACACACACGCACACGCACACGTGTGTGTGTGTCTTGTTTGTGTTCGTCCGTGAGTTTAAGTAAAGAATTATCGAATGGATCAACTCAAGATAATGAGGATGGATGACATAAACACTCACACACCCCCTTCAACTTTATTAGGTAGTTTTTATAGCCATTTATGTAACATATGAGTTTGGTTAACTTGGAGTTGGTGATTTACAACGCATCATGATGTGAACACACACCTAACAACCACCGGCATTACACATGCAATAGATAATGAGAGATGATATCTTTGATCCTTCATGTGAACTCTTTGAGATCAATCTCCTTGGACTTCTTCATTGTTTAGTTTTAGCTAACAACAAAAATAGCCAAAAAAAAAAAAAAAAAGGGGAGACCACTCATCACCATCTCATGGTTCAAATATAATCTTCAAAACAGTGGCTCAAGAAAAACAGCAATGATGGCAACTAAATTGATAACCCAAAATAAATGTAGGTTATAACTCATGAACATAAGTAGGAAAATAAATGTTGGGGGTGGTAGATTGCAGTTGGCATAAAAACTATAGTAATATACATTAATTGTTAAACATGATGGCAAGGGAAAACAAATGATGACAAGAAAAATAGTGAAGGAAGGAAAGAGAGAAATTGCTACAAGAGGTCAGCTGGTCAGGGTCCTAGGGGTTTTCTCCAGGAGGGCATTTTGAGTGGAGAGCCCAAATTGAATGATTGAAGGCAATTTTCACCCTCTGCTAACTGCTTGTCATGGGGTTGTCCCACAAGATCCAAATAGGCCTCCCACTGGATTTGTTGCCAAAAGGGCATGTTTTGGGATCCCTAGATTTTGAAGGGGTGGGAGAAAAATGGAAGGAAAAGACAGGGAAGAGATGTATCTGATTTGTTCTTGTGCTTGATGAAACTGTATCTAAACTTGCAGTGTGAGGATTACAACCTAACTAAGGGCACCTGCACCCTCTGACATCCCTACCTCTCTCCCCCTCACCTCAGCACCATCATAAGCTATCATGGTCAATGAGGGCCCTTGTGTTTATATATAATATCTCAGCTCCCAAATTGATTTTTAGAATGGGAAAAAAACATTATAACATTATATAGCAGTTGAATAATGAGTTTGAAGTACAGGATTTTTGTACAAGCACATCTAAATCCTTGCAACTATTGCTTTGAACCTTTTTAATATCTAAATGGAAGACATTTGAATATAAACTTGCACTTATATCAGAAATCCAGTTAAATAAGCACATGATGAGTAAAATTTGCTCCTGAGGAACACATGTAGCTGGTTGCAAATGTGTAGGACTAGTTAACGAGCTTTTTATGAGAGGCTGCTTGGTGTGGTTACTAGTGACAGTGAAAAAGTATCAAGGACAAAGTGTTTTTGAGTTTAGCTCTCAGGTTTAAGTTTTTGATTTGGGTGGGTCATCCTTTGCGTTCATCTAGCTTGGATCATGTTATTGTCCATGGCTTTGATGCATACAATTTTTATCAAGCAGGAAAAGTTAGCTGTTTTCACTTGTAAAGAGAAAAGCACTTGTCAAGATCCAAGGCCCTACTTTTGATTGCTTTTATGCTCAGTGCTGGGACATGCTACATGTCAAAAAAAAACTACTTCCAACTTCTAATGAAGTTTTAAAACCAGAAATGGAGTTTCCTAATGACATCTCACGCAAGCACTCCTGAAACAAAATTTTAACTATAGTTTCCTAAATCAAGCCTTAAAAGATCTTTCAATTATAAATCTAACTCTAAACAATCTTTCAATTGTACGCCTTCGCCTAGTTTAAATTATCTCGTCTGTTTGTTCCTTTCCCCCTTGTTCCGAATGGTTATGTGTATTATTTGTTTGTATTACTCCCATCCCCTACAACAAAGCCCATCTTAGAAGCTGGCTGGAATGTAGAATCAAATAGCAATAATAGCACCAGAACGCAGCTTTGGGAAAATGCCAGTATCGCTGCAAATTTATCCCTATATTCACAATGAAATATTCCTCTTACAAATCAATGTAAAGCAGCTGATATCAACAAGTGTTTACTTGGTAGAGAACTGGCGACGCAATTCTCTACTAAATTTGCATAACATTGCTAAAAGTTAATACATTCAGAATTAGATGTTGATATTTTTCTATCAGTTTTACTCAAGGTTTCAATGAACTCAAAAAATAACTAAACAGCCAATCTGGAAGTAATTCAAGCAAACATGAAAGAGAGAACTTATGCAAGGAATGGAAAGCATACATCATAATCAGGAAGCAAACCTAGAATTTTTGAAAATTATCAACTAATTTATAACCAAACTAAATGTCCTATTTCTTGGTAGTACTTAAAATACATGATCTGAGCATACTGCTAGCATAGTAAATATAATGCAAAAAATAGGAGGAAAATCCCTTGATACCAAATAAATGGTAGGTACTGACCCAATGGAACGGCCCAGTCACACTCGTGGGACTCGAGAACAGAGGGAAAGGGACGAGTCAAAAACCTTTGAGCTCATAACCGCAGTAAACAAAAGAGTAACATTGGCTTACAGGATAAATTGAGAAATTTAAGATGGCATCCAGAGAAAATCTAGAGAGGCTGTACTGGGGAGGAAAAAAATTACAATGAGCCAATGCATGCATCAAACGCAAGGAATGGCGAGGATTGCTTTTGGCAGATCAGTGCCAGATGCCAGCTGCTCTAAAAATGCAGGCTGCACTGCCAGTTGCCACCCCGATCATCAATGCAATGGAAGCAGACAATCAGAGAAATCTGAGGCCGTTACAACAAACATTTAAAGAGTGGGCACAATCGGCTGAAGCTAAAGATTTTTTCCACACCAAGCAAATAGCACTAATAGAGAACAAGAGAAGTTTAAAGTTACCTAAGAAATTAGTCAGTATATATTACAATAGTTCCATGGCTGATAAATAGAGTAACAGCAAGCAAAGCCTTTTAGATGACACTCTCCAGTATTACAGTTGGTTTAAGCTAATCATTCAAGAACGCTAATCATTCAAGCACCATACCTTCCGCAAACAGAAGAATAGAGCCTCTCCCTCTCTTCACATATTAACTCCAAGAAAGAACCATTTCATCCAGCTGTGATCCTGACTGCTTAGTTCAAAGACGCAGTGTTGGCAGACTTTGGCGCTTCTGCCAAGAAAATTATGAAAGTTTTTAGTCGACAAAAGAAAAAGGTTCAAAGGGGAAAAAGTGCAGCGAAAGAGGAAGAGGACTAGTAGAGTGTTGCAGACCAGACCTCTACCACCCAAGTCAAATAGCTTATATCACAACTGCAAGTCCTCATCTTTCTTCTCCATTCCCGTGAACTTGCAGACCTCATTTCTGGAGCCTGTGCAAGGCTTGACCATTTTGGTCAAAGCAGATACCATACCTTCATGCATCTAAAGAGCAAGAAGTGTCAACATAACCGAGGAAACTGCAGCTGGTTGAGTGAGTTTCATGTGCTGCGGTCCAGCCAACCTCGGTCCTACATATGCCTGCAATTATCCTGCCAGCATACAAAAAAGCCACACTCAAGGGCCGTACACAATTCCGAGCTCAGAGTACATGCTGGCAGGTGCAGGCATGCCCAAGCCCCTTACCGGGGCCGGGCTAATCCAAAACTTGCTTCAGATTGCTGTTGGTGAGTCTGAGGAAAAAGGAAAAAGAAAGGAAAGAACACATGATTAAAATAAAGAAGGTGAACGTATCAAAACATGATGATGGCATTGATGAACTTGCACAAAATAACAAACTGACTACAAGCATATAAAAAATATTATTTATCCTAGAAATAACAACAAAATGACCTTCCTGGTTTTGGCTCAATCCAATCAATAAAGCTAAAAGTACAAATTTATAAGACAAAACAGACTACAAAAATTATCTATGCCTGAGATATCATATAAACTGAAAAAACTGTGCATCAATGCAAAGTACACTGCACACCAACTTTTGTGTTAACGTGCTTTAAGAATAAAGAGGTCCACTGATCTCTTACAGTAATGAACAATATAAACCTTGCCAGCAAGTAAAAGTGGGCACCCGACTAGTGTGCAGAACAGAAGCAGCAGCATTGAATTGCTGTTCAACACAAACCAATTCCTGGAGCTTCTTCGAACATGGAACCAGACTGTATGGGGACAATCACATCACGCTCAGATAATAACTAATCATCAAATTATGATGAAATTACTAATATCATCACAATCCTGGTACTTTTATTGAACACTCTACGTCAATACTATATCAGGTAATGGTATTTATCGTTTTTATAGAACTGCCCCTTATTGTTTAAGCCACGATTATTTTGAGTCAGGTTTTTAGGATGTTCATGTGTCAAATCATTTTGGACACCTGGGTACTTGACAACTCCAACGTGTATCCAAGAAATCTGGCATAAAGAACCGATAATAGATACCCTGTTTAAATATTGGCCCATACGGCCGAGATATCGTCTGATATCTCCTTTTTTGCCTGCTGCCGATACGATATGGGGAAATCGTTCGCCATATCGTTTGCCACAAAAAACGGCCGATATTTGAAATATCGGCCGATAAATTGCCCGATATTGGCCAATAAATCGTCCGATATATCATCCGAAATGAAATAACTTATTTATTGCAAGACTGCGTGCAAATTTACATTGTTTTTTACTGTCTCTGCAAGCATATTACATCATTTTTATTAGGCAGATGATATGTATGGCCCTAAATCAACTCTTAATTATCAATATTTCATTATATATATTGTACGATATGAATGCCTGATATGCGCGCGTATCCCCGATATCTCCCCCGATATTTGATATCCGATATGAAAAACCCCCATCCGATACGATTCCGATATTCGATATTTAGAACCTTGATTATATATTCATTCAAAACCTAGGAAATCTCTGTAACAAAAAAATAGAGTATAAACTGCCAAATTAAGGGTGGCAACAAGTCATGTTTGGGTTGGGTTCTCTTCGGGCCAGTTGTGACTTCACCAGTTAGGTCTGACCCAGATCCAATCCATTTATTAAACAACTCAATTAACCTTGCCCAACACAAATGTGACCCGCCTATGAACGGACTACCGGATCCTATCCTGTGTTTTTGAGTTTGGATCCAATAAGATATGAGACTACACACACACAACAACTACTACTACTACTACTAAGCCATTTGTCCCAAGTATTTGGGGGTAGGCTACATGAACCAAAAGAGAATTATGCCGGATCGGGCACATGGATCAGCTTTCTCCACTCATTCCTATCGAGCAATATGCCTTTACTAAGACCTTTCGCCTCTATATCTTCTTGTATTACCTCCATTCATGTTTTCTTCGGTCTCCCTACGCTCTTTTAACTTGCCCTAATTTGATACGCTCTACTCGCCGGATTGGCGCATCTGTAGGTCTGCGTCCAAACCATCATAGGCGGTTTTCTCTCTTCTTCTCTTTTATAGAGGCTACGCCTATCTTAGTACGAATATCCTCATTTCTCACCTTATCTCTCCTCGTATTACCACACATCCAACGAAGCATGCACATCTCTCATCTTCTGGGTATGATATATCTTTATAGCTCAACATTCTGTGCCATATAACAAAGCTGGCCTAATAGCAATCGGATAAAACTTTCCCTTCAGCCATAACGGAATATTACGATCACATAAAACTCTTGTTGCGCTCTTTCATTTCAAGTTTTCAACCAGCGGGCTTGGATCCTATGGTTGACATCACTATTGATCTCTCTATCCTTTTGGATAATAAAACCCAAGTACTTAAAATGACTAATCATCGGTATTTCTTGACCATCTAGTGCCACAATACTATAATCTCGAATTTCCTGTTTACTGAATTTACACTCTATATACTCTGTTTTGGTCCTACTTAATCAAAAACCATGAGATTCTAAAGTTTGACTCCATAACTCCAATTTTACATTTACCCCAGCTCTCGTTTCATCGACTAGGACAATATCATCAGCAAATAGCATACACTATGGTATCTCATCTTGAATAGCTGTAGTAAGCTCATCCATCACTATGGCAAATAAGAATGGACTCAATACAGATCCTTGATGCAATCCAATTGTGATAGAAAAATCACTCGTTATGCCTCCATAAGTTCTGACATTTGCCACTACTCCATCGTACAAGTCTCTGATTATGTCAATATATTTGATGGAGACTCACTTTTTCATCAATGTCCACCATAAAACCTCTCTCGGCACCTTATTTTCTTTATATATATATATATATATATATATATATATATATATATATATATATAGGGAGCTGATCCTCTAAGAACGGTTCTCACGGATTTCTGTGAGAACTTTCACGTGGATCGTCGGATCTGATAGATCAAATCAAATAAAACTAGATCTCTATCAGATCCAACGGCCCACGTGAAAGTTCTCACATGAATTCGTGAGAACCGTTCTTAGGGGATCAACTCACTATATATATATATATATATATATATATATATAAAGAAAATAAGGATATAATCCACAACCAACTTTAAGAAAAACATTAACCAACTTAAGATACAAGCATTACACGTCCAAACTACCATAAGAATTAACACATTATTTAGACCACTGCTAACAAATATGAACAAGTTGATTCAGTTCAAATAGGTCAAAATATCAAACCCTAACCAACCAGTTACTATGACAAAGTCAGATGACCCAATCAAAAGTTTTAGCTGCTAACTTCAGGTTGTTTTTGTGGTCCGGGTTGAAATGGAAAACATTTAAACATCTTAATGTAAGCAATTACAAGGGATGTAAACAATAATATATGTTAATGTATCTACCTGTGCAAAAAACTGAACATGTTCACGTGGATGGACAGGCGAAATGCCAGGACGCAGTGGGAAAGAATAAAGGGATGGATGCATAAACATTGATGACCCTGGATGAGAGCCAACACGACTTGGATTGAATGATGCCATCATACCATCAGGAGGACCATAGCCAACTGGAGAAGGCGCTGATTGCACCGGCCAAGGTCCTCCACGCATTTGTTGGGGAACAGGTCGGGGTGATTGTTCAATGGAAATTTGAGGCCTATGACCTGAACCAAGCTGAGGAAATTCAGTGTTGTAGTTCACTGCAGGTGAAAAAAGTGGTTGCATAGGGTAGGGTCCTCCACTGAATCCAAAGCCAGGATCAAATCTTTGCATATATCTGAAAATACAAATAACGAAGAGGTCAGATACAGTTGCTTTGCAAGGAGGCATGACTAACATCAGTATGTTCTCTAGAAAAATTACACAGCATCTTATCATCATAGTGATGGGATTTGAAAAAATACTCCATGATTGAACAGATACAGGAAGAACTAACACGACAGTAATACCACCATTGTCCTGAAGCTTCTCAGTCACAATTAACAAATTAATTGTGACACTGAAAAACTAGAAAATAAGTTCTATTGCCAATTAGTTGTACGAATAATCCACAAGAATGAGACTTCATTGAATTATATAATCAACCAGATGTGACTTTTTCTTGTTAGAACTGGAGAATAACGCATATCATGCTAAGAATTGTCCGCTATGTAGCAGGAACACTCCTATCATGAAGTTGTATCATGTCAGACATATGTGACTGACGCGTGGACACACATATCATGTGTTTTTAAGAATTTTTCGTGTGTAGGCGTGTTGTGTCCATATTGGTACGGTCATGTCCGTGCAACATAGATTGTCAAACACTGAATAAAACATCCTCCATAACTCAAAATAGAAGAATGTTTACAGGTTTCAAAATATTATAGTACATCACATCCGATCATGACAGGAAAAGGTGACGATTTTTCAAAATTTTATGTCAAGTGAACAACGATAGCCTTCAAATTATAAAATAAATGGTACCAAAGACCAAACCAAAGCAACCACCTGAAAACTTACCTGTCATAATTCCTATCAAAATCTGGGTCCTTGCGCTCCACCTCACGATCACGGAAAATCGCCACTCTATTGCTTGGCCTATATCTGCTGACAACCGGCTCTTTATCTGTTTTGTTTCTATTGGGTCGACTGCTACCTGAAGCAGAACCACTCAAGACGCTCCCAGGATTATTTTCAGGCGCTTCGAATGCAAATCTTTCATCAGGCCTGGACATCGTCATGGAACAGTACTGAAAATTGTCTACCAAGACAGAGTTTCCTTCTGATTTACCCACGGTGCCACCACCGCCAGTGCTAGTGCTAGTGCTAGTGCTGGTGCCACTGCCACTGCTGCTGCTAAATATGCGTGCCCGTGCCCTATTATATTCCTCTTTTCTTTCTTCAACACTTTTTAGATGACTGGTCTTAGAAGAATGGGCATTTGGATTGTCAATATTTTGTGAACCCTTATGTGGCCTCTGTTTGATTGCTACTTTAACAACATTATTACCATCCTCATGCGGAAGATTGACAGGAATATCTGCAAGACGAACTAAAGGGAAACGAGACTCAGAGGTTTTTCTAAGCACAATCCGAGAGCCGGATCCATCAGGCAAACTATTATCTGGCACAGCCAATGACAGTAGACAATAGTGTTGTGCTATGCGGTGTGCTGCCAATCGAAGATAGGAAGTAGGAAGTGACTGAAATTCCAACTGCTGCTGAGTAGGGTCGCGAAGAAACTTCTCGACATCTTGCTCCATCCGCAAAACTGAAGAGATAAAATGTCAATAGATATGCAAATGAAAAGCTTCATACGTAACAACAAAGAAAGGCTAGATCATCAAATTTAGGACGCTAACAAACTTATTGCTTGTGTAGCAACATAATGCTGATGCTCGGTAATAGATGTAAAATTAGAAGTTCTAAAATTATTTCACTAAAGAGAATTCAAACTCATGAAAATAACAACTATGATTAGAGGCAGACCAAAAGCAGGTAGTGCTTAATGAAGATAACAGCCAATCAATTTCTTTCAAACTGTTGATAAGACAGTTATTTTATCTAGTCAGTTTTATCCTTATTTCCCGTTACATGATCAGAATACTTTTTCCACTTGATTTATTTATACATCCCACATAATTAGCAGAGGAAAGGACTGGACAACATTAGTTATTTGAAGGGAGACCCAACTTGGCTTGAAGCAATTTCCTCTTTTGCTCAGGTTCAGTCAAATGCTCAATTCCAAGAATTTTCATTCTCCTAGCTGTTTCCTAGGACATTATTGAACAGACTTCTTGGTTTATATTATTAAGTTGTTTGTCTGCGAAGAGCCTTTTACTTGAGGGGAAAACAATATAACAAGTCAACAAGCATATTTTCTTAATGTGCGCTACAAAGTCACTCCCAAGTGCCCTTAACAAATTTCCTGCTTCTCTTTGATGTTAAACCAAATCCTCTGCACTACTCCAGATAAAAACAAATATCTACGATCTCCAATGTAGCGCAAACACTCCTATCATGGAGGTGTACTGTGTCCAAAACATGTCCGACACACGTGTCGTGTATTTTTAAAAATTTCCATGTGTCCGTGTGTCGTGTCCATCCAATATTGCCGTGTCCGTGCAACACAACCAATCTCTGTCCTTTCCATTTATTCCATCTTTTTGTAATCGTCTGGCTCCAACGCCTACAATCCAGCATCCCACACCCAAATCCAATAAGTTAGTTATCAAACACTGCTCAATCCTACTTGCGAAAGCTTCAAACCACTAGGTACACAGGAAACACTAGTCATAACAACATGATGTGGGAAACTGTATCCCTTTTTACTGGCTTAATGTTAAGAAAAAATGCATAAAGGTAAGCAGCTATCAACACAGTTTTTGCCATCTACACAGAGAGAATAAAATGGCCAACCTGTGACTGCTTTCCCTTCTACACAATACTTACACGAAAAAGATACATTAATGCCAAAGACACCAGAAGTCTCATGACTCTAATAATATACTTTTTGTAAACTATTACCAACAAATTTTGATAGATTACTTCATTAAAGAATAATATACTTTGATGTGTGAATAACTGTTCTAACAAGATGGCTTGGTGCTTGGAAGGCAATGCGGAAACCTTTAGGTAGCGCACAATGCCTAGAAAACATCTTCTGAATCTTGAAATCAAAATCACCGAGCAATATCAGACCAGAATTACAATAGAGCTAAATCCACACACTAGGCTAATTAGTAAGCTTAATACTGCTCTCTTCCTTTTCTCATATTCATTCTTTCTTCTATCATCTGTTTCCTTTGTTCTACTCAAATCTTTATATCTTAAGAAATATTGCCCCCAATGCACTTTCTCAAGAAGGTTCAGATGGCCCGGTCAGCCACTTCATGCAGCCTGATTTCTAGATAACACGATTCAAAATCTCCATATGCTTAGAACATTGGCAGACAATAGTGGGTAATATAACAGAAAGAACTCAAACTTTTTAAATTAGTTATGGTGCCCTTTGCCCTTCTGATTTATGCAAATTGTGGTTACCTCGAAAGGAGGAAGCAGTTACCATACATGACACCAAGATATAAGACACGCCTCAAATACTAGACAGAATGTGTATAGGGTAGCGTTGTATACCTGTATTGTTCCATATCTACAAACTTAAAGTTTGTTCTTGCCTATTGAACTAGATTACATGGTGAGCACCCGTGGATGATTGGCAGTTTGGCACCATCACACTTCGATCAGTTAATTTCACATCCTTCTTCAATTTTCCCTTTTTAATAAAATCTCTGTACATATTGAATCATTTTAAATAAAACTTCTCCTAAACCTTTCTTATATATAATGGCTAAGATGCTTTTCTTCTATAAATAACTAATATATCTGTCTTGTATTTAATTTATATTCATTTCTTGAAAGATTTTTTAAACAAAACTTTTCCATGTGTTATATACTATAATATAGCATTCCTCAGGCATATCAAAGAAGCATACCGTAAGAACAAAGAAGCTTCCTCATAGTAAAAAAACAGTACCCTTAAGTATCATCAACAGTAGTTCTATTCTAATGTAATAGAGTACCAATGTTTAAAACATGGAGACAAGCATCCCACTCATATATTTAGTATTAGACATGACATGTTAAGTATACCTAAATATGACTAAGCGCAAGTTCTCGTTATGTGAGACCCACCATTTCTATTATGCAGTATCATGGATGATGATGTACATAGGATTTTTTTCCCCATTGGGGGGGGGGGGGGGGGGGGGGGGGGCGCGGCCACCTGTGACGCCCTCCCCATATCCCGCCCATGCTCATTGTCAGCATTGTTAATAATGAGATACAGGTGGCTAAAAATCTCGTCGATATCGGCCTATGATTTCTAATATCAATATCAACAATATCAGTCAGATCGTCGATATCAGCTCCGACATCGGCCGATACTATAGGATCAAAATATGAGTATTGGGTACCTTAAAACCCGATACAATATTGCCAACACATCGAAATCGGCCAATATTTGAAGCCATAGAGATATGCTTCCTTGAGCGCAGTAAATATATCTCACAGACTCGTAACACACTATCAAATATAATTTTTCTCAACATACACATATGGGTCCCTCCACAACATTTTAGTATAAAAGTTTTGAAAAACCTGTCGAATTACAAATGTCATAACCAAAGAGATAACTTTGATTTAGGGCAAAAAATATCTGATCAATGCTATCTGCAATTGACAGAATCCAAAGAAGAGCTTGTTTTACCTACAGTTAGCTGGGCATAACCCCTATCCATAATTAAAAAATCTTCAATATCTTCACATATTTGATGAAACATCTTTCCCAACATTGTAATTAATACGTTTATAGAAATAGTATAATTCTAAACTCTGATAGCATATAACTACAATTTAAGAAGATAAATTTCTAATATCAATCGTTATATAGACAAACTCACAAATATCGAATAATGAAGATTTGTATTCACAACATGAGTCTACAAAGTCGAGATATTTCAGAATTTTAGTCAACTATTTACTTTCAACAACCCTTTCAATATGCTATACTAGAACCATTTACTATGAAAACAAATTACCATTCTTAAATACTTATGTTAGCATAACAAATACCAGTGGACTTATCCCAAATTCATAAGAACGCAAATTGTAAGTTTGAGACTACTTTTGAGTCTTATATTTATCTTTTGGTGAGTATATCACCAAAATATGGTATAATTCTGAAAGAAATGGCAATAAATAAATTGCCAACTTTCTCCTCTGGCCTAAAAATGCATAAGGATTAAAAAGTTTTACTCTGTAATTGGTTAAGCCTCACAAATAATTGTTGTTTGATAACATTCTGCCAACCTTACCATAACTCTGTTACCTCCCACCCACCCACACCCCACACAAACAAGAACACAAAACAATAATAATAAAAAACCATCAAGAACAGCCAAGTATTAACCATATTTAAAGCAATGACAAGCGCTACTGCATTGCGCTATAAGTTTCATCTTAAATACCTAAATTATACATCAAACTTCAAAAGTCTTAAAAACTAATACAGGGAGAATAATACACACACATTAAACTTAAAAACCAATACAGGGAGAAGGAAAAAAAATCAGCCTCCTTGGCGTTTCTATGTCTCTACTGAAGTTATATACCCTTTTGCATATATCATGACATAAACAACTTACAGTCATGTCAAGATTATTAGAAACTCTAACCATAGCTATCAAGCAGCGATAGTAATTATCCCCTTAATTAATCACAATCTTATTCAGACTAATCACAGTGCCCCTTTACTCTTTAAACCTAACCCTATATCTTAACAAGACAAATATCAATAAAAATTCACAAATTTACAACAATAACAATGAATAATCAAAGAAAATCGAGCTGCTTTCTCTACTTACTCGACAACCGCTCCCTGGGTTTCTCCAACGCCTCTCTGAGAAACTGATCCACTTGATTCAGCGCCTCCTCGGAGATCCCGCCACTCTGATCACCGGAAACAACTGAACCCGACGGCGCTTCATGCTGATGCGAAGAAGGCGAAGGCGAAGGCGAAGGCGAAGTCGAGGGAGAAGCTGAGGGTTTGGAGAGGATCATCATCCGACTGATTCTCTCATCGAGATCCACCATCTCCCACGAGCCAGGGACTCCGATCTCGTTAGCGGAGCCCTCCATGGCCGAAGGGGGGAAGACGAAGGATCGCTAGGGCTTGGCGATGGGGAGCGAAACCCTAACGTTAATTGAGAGAAGTTCCATTGAGAGAAGAAAAGATCGTAGTTTATTCCGACCTAGGGTTTCAGATTTGGGGAAGGAATATTTGAAGGGAGAGCGAGAGAGTAATGTAATGTGCTTTGCGTGGGCCTTCGCTTGTTGCTAGTGAAATTACTATTAACGCCCCCACGGTTTCACGGAAAGGCGGGGGTATTTTGGGGAGAGCAGAGAGTGTGGAGGATGTTTTTGGAGTGGTGTGGGGGGAGTGGTGTAATTGTGATGGGACTAAAAAGATTTTTTATTTTTTATTATTTTTTTAAAATTAATTTGGATTTGGGAGGACTTTTTTTGGCTGATTATTTTTATATTTTTGCGTTTACATGACTATAATATACGGCCGTGTTTGATTGTAAGAAACTGAACAAAGTAAAGTATAATTGTACATTTTCTTATCTAAATATTGGAAAAGAAAAATAAGAAATTTTTTCATTTCTTTTTTTTCTTTTTATACAATTATTTTCTTATTTTTAAAATGTTGCCGTCAATTTTGTGATCATGTAAATTTTATTTGTTAAGTTATAGTTTAAAACAGTTAATTTGTGGTCATGCAAATCTCAATGTATTCTAATTACAATCGAATTTTTATTTTTCTTAATTAATTTTTATTTTAATATTATTTTTTGGTCAAGTTTGTGGTTAAGTTTTCCACTTTCACTTTAACATTACCATTCAAATACCGGTAAAGACATAACATTTTCTAAATCACACTTCCCAATAACATCCAAACACCGGAAAACTCACTAGCTAATTCTCAAGTTTCAAAGAGAACTATTACTACTTCCTCACTTCCTCCCTTTAACCCTAACCAAACATTCTCATAGTGTGGAAGTGGTTATGCAAGGCACTGATGCTGAATCACGTGGCATCATTAATGGAATGAGCTCACTGATGGGTCTGTTTGGTTGTCGTAACTGGCCGTAATTGTAGTTGTAATTGGTAAAGTCTTTTACAATTATAAATGAGTTACATGTATGTAAATTTTACGGTGTTTGGTGGGTAATATAAAATTGTAAAGTGGGAAAGTGTATTATACTTTATGGTGTTTGGTTGTCGTAATGTATAAGTCGTAAGTGAAAAAGTTAACCACAAAATTAACTATTTGGTGATTTTAAAAGTTTTAATACTGCAAATAAATATTAAAAAAATTAAAATATAAATTTTTTTTAATAAATAAAAATATAAAAAAATTTACAATTTGTAATGACTACAATTAATTGTAACTGGGCTGTAAGTGAGTGGTAACTGGGTTGCAAGTGAGTGTTAGTTGAGTTACGTAAGTCTTTTACGAATTACGGTCCAAACAAACGCCGTAGTTGTAACTGGGTAGTAAGCCATTTACAAATACGGAGTTTTACGCGAAACAAACAGCCCCGATGTTGAGGCACAGTTCATTCTTTTTTCCCTCTTTTTTTTTTAATTAAGGATGGCTTGTTTGTCTTAAAAAGTCAATGAAAAAACTCAATTTCCCTCCTGACATATAGACTCCACGTCATTTCTTTAGTGTGAAAGGGAAAATCCACTGTTTGGTTCGCTACAACTGATCTAGGTTTCAGTAACTACAGTGGGAAAGAAAAATGGAGGGAGAAATAATAATTAGTCCTATGGCTGAAATAATTGCATGCACAAGTTACAATCAGCATTTGGGCAACAAATATCTAGTAATGCTGAGTTGTGCATATCAAATAATAAAGAAACAGTGTTGTGTGAGTTCAGCAGCTCATGTTGCAAGCAATAGTTGAGCAATTGCTCGAGTTACAGGTTGACAAACAAATTGCAACTAACAATTGTTTCCTGCTACAGCTGCTGCTGTTGTTTAAGAGCAAGATCTAAATACAAATACAGTATGGGCTACGGCCTTTGTTCAAGAGAAGAAAAAGAACAAGAATACAAATACAGTATACACATTTCAACTGCTTTAGATTTCTGATATTTTCCATACAAACATCGCATCCTGCATCGCGATGACATACTCCTGATAATGGATAGAAGAAACATAGCTTCTTCCCCATATCGGTGCAATGATCAGCTGAATCTCCAAAAATTGCAGCAACTTTAAGCTCGATAGATTTTCCTTCTCAAGTTTGCTCGTATAAAATTTGTCTTTTACGGGCAAAACAATTGTGATAAAAAAGGTACAAATGTATTCAAATTGAAACAAATCTTTGAATACAGTAAGGTGCGGTCACTGTATACAACGAACATCAATGCACAATCGCCAACTAAGTCGAACTTATCATACAATGAGATGCCAATTATCATGTACTATCTGAAGTATGCAATCTGGAGTACAAAATGAGAAAGAAGGAAAAGCAAATATCAAGCTGGATTTTGGCAGCTCAAGCAACTTCCAGGTGCCCGCTATTATAAGAAAGACAAGCTTAGCATCCCACGCTGTTTCCTTATGTGCTATGAAAGAACAAACAAGCTGCCAATTATCATGTACTATCTGAAGTATGCAATCTGGAGTACAAAATGAGAAGAAGGAAAGCAAATATCAAGCTGGATTTTGGCAGCTCAAGCAACTTCCAGGTGCCCGCTATTATAAGAAAGACAAGCTTAGCATCCCACGCTGTTTCCTTATGTGCTATGAAAGAAACAAACAAGCTGCATTTTGTCCCTAAGAAAGCAGTATCCCATAATGAAAATTAGTTCCCCATGCAAGACAAACATGAAAGCAAAATATTCATAGAAGTATATAGGATCCAATGTCAGTCTATAAAACCAGAGTTAACATATAAATTAGTGCCAACATTCAATTGCAGCACTCATCTTTGTGCCAAGAATGATAGAAGGCCTTGCAGATCACATCTAAAACTCCTTCACCCTGTCACCACTGTGCTTATTGTATTCACATTATCCAATATATGTAATAATAAGTTGGATATAAGCGTACAGGCTTTTTCTGTGACCTTTTTCTGCAAATTATCGAAGGACTAAACAATTCATACATCTTTAATGCTAAGCATTAAGTATGTTGTGTTACAAAAATTGAGATACATTCTGTGAACATAGTTGAGTTTTAAGACGGTAGGTCATTCATGCTTACACTTTACCCAATTCAGAATCTTTAGAATGTTAGCTTTGAAAAAAAAATAATAATAATAATCTTTGATGTTGTAACATGCCATATTTACCTCATATTAGTTCGCCAAAAATGGAGGAGAAAACAAAACCAGTGTCCTTTCCACTTAAGCACATTATCACATAAAGTGATGAAGCACAGGTTTCAGAAAAAAAAAAAGGTGCAAGCAAATGTAGAACAGGTTTCAGAAGTTAGAAGGGAGAAAGCATCATCGACGTTCGCATCCTCACGAGATACCAGGAAGAAACATCAGATGTACAATGCTAAGGAGGATTTAAGAATATAAACTAGAATTGTCATATGACTTCACTATAGACAAGACTTCTAATACTACTTCAATATCACCAATTTCTGTCTTTCTACTAGTAACCACCTATAATATTCAGTGTTCCCCTTTCCTAGAACGATGTTATTAATAGTACAACCAATCCACAAGAGTTCTTACAGTACATATATATGATTATATAGAAGCTTATCACTTCACTAGATCAATGCTACCTAATGAGTAAAGCTACCCGAGTTACTCCAATAGCGAATATATTTGACCTGATAATTGCAATAAATAATGCACAAGTAGAGATATTCATCCGCGAGCATATCAGAAGTATGTAGAATCCATGTGCTTCCACACTTCATCTTCAGTTAAAATCTATATCATAACACATTAATGTAAACCCATTCTTCAGCCAACAAAAATTAGACTAATGAGGACCTAAGCATTACGCCAAGCCCGGTATAAGTAAACTAATATACGTACATGCCCAGTAAAAGGGAACCATATTTCTGGAAACTGGATAACATCAGCCTACTTACTTAATACATGTTGTTCATAGCTGAGATTTAACAATATGCATTTTATCTAGAATATTACAAGCCAGGGTTAAATCATGGAAGAACAATTTTGTAGATATATTTGGCTGAATACACCAAGTACTCACCATTCATTCAAAAAATAATGCATGAATGAAATATTGACCAGGAAAGTATATGGAGAAAGAGGTCCAAAATCTTTAAAAAGAAAGTGTTCAAGTATAACTGTAGTTCCTATGCATTTCTATTTCCAAATATTCAACTATGTATGTATCAAAACACAATAATACAAATCCATCAGCATTTGCATTGGACCTAAGCAATTATGTCAGCAAAATTAATAGAACTAAAGTAACATGTGCATTTGTCTAGAAAAAGGGAGCTACATTTCAACAACAAACAGGATTGTGTATTCCTTCTCAGTACATGTCATTTATAACAGTAATTGAAAGAAATGAATGTTACGCTGGAAGCTTAGAAATCAATACTGGATCATGGTAAGTGGCAAGAACAACACTGTACATTCTGGTTGAATACACCAACTACTCATCATTCTCTCAAAGAACAAAAAAGTAAACCAAAAAAGAAACTTTAGTGCTTCGAACCAAGTGATAAAAAAATGACTATACTAGATGGCCTTTTTACAATAGCGATGAACACCCAATAGATTGTGATTTGGGGTTGTTACGTTGGGTTATTAGTATTGGGTTATTGGTTATTACCCATATACCCTCCTTATCCCTTTGCTTCTATATATATCTCTCTACTCTTATGAATAAAATTATCATTTTTAGGGTTTCTATTTCTCTACATCATATCAGAGCAAACTGACAAAAAGTGGGGTTAAGATGATCGTAAAAAATGAAATTCGAAATATGGTGATCAGTGTAAGACCGATTACCTTTTCGAAGAGCAATGCGAATATCAAAATCAGAGGGAGATGCTGATGGCTGAGGAGGAGTACCGTCTACCGAAGAGGAGTTGGCCGGAACTGATTCGGAGATAGGAACTTTTCGACGATGAGTGTAGACGTATTTGAAATCCCGAACTGGTTTTGACGCAGATGGATCTGGAGTTTCTACTAGCAACACTGGCAGATAAACAATAGAAGCAGGTGTAGGCAACAACACAGACAGTGAAAGAGGAACCGTTTCAGATATAGTGGCAGGAACTTGTGAAAAAAATATGAAACAGACTCAATAAATGTAACATCAGCTGACACCAATACTTCATGATAGAGAGATTATAACACTGGTATCCTTTTTGTGTTCTAGATACCCAACAAAGACGCAGTTTATAGATCTAGAAGATAATTTATCTAACCCAGGAGATAAGTCCTGAATAAAACAAGTATAGCCAAAATACGAGAAGTCATGGAGAATGGTGTTTTGTTGGGACAGAGAAGAGAATAGAGATTTTTTTTTATAGAGAACAGAGAAGGGCATCCGATTAATCAGAAGACAAGCACTCCCCGTGTTTGGGTGCTCTGGGATCTTCTGAAAGAAACAGGACTTTGGGATGCAAACCTGCTAACACTCTAATAGAAACCAATGTGAATTTATGATTTGATGACAGTCATACACTTGATGATTCAGGAAGATATAGTAGATTGATCAGGAGTTGATCTATCTCATAGTTACTAGGCCAGATATAACATTTGTTGTCGGTGTACTGAGTAGATTCATACATCCGCCCACAGAGACTCATTTGTTAGCTGCAATAAAAATTCTAACTTACATCAAGAATAGTCCAGAAAAAAGCTTGGTGTACAGAAAATATAAGCATGTACGCATTTCTGGATACTCTGATTCAAGTTATGCTGATGACCGAGGAGATAGATAGTCTACTGGGTATTGTATATTTGTTGGAGTAATTCTGGTGATTTGGATGAACAAAAAGCAAGATGTCGTGCCTTGCTCGAGTGCAGAAGCTGATTATAGAGCTATGATTCATACTGCATGTGAGATGGTGTGATTAAAGAATCTATTGATGGAGCTTGGTTTCAGACAGACTAGGCCCATGCCTATACATCGTGATAATCAGTCTGCTATCTATATTGCCCAGAATCCTATATTTCATGATAGAACCAACATATTGAGATTGACTTTTATTTGTTAGAAGGTGGTTACTTTCCAGTTTACACCTTCTTCAAAGCAGTTGGTAGATTTTCTTACCAAAGCTGCCTCACCTCAGGTGGTTTCTAACTTATGTAACAAGTTGGGTATGTTAGATGTCTATGCTCCAGCTTGAGAGTGTGTTAAGCTGGGTTATTAGTATTGGGTTATTGGGTTGTTACCCATATACCCTCCTAATCCTTTGGCTTCTATACATATCCCTCTTCTCTTATGAATAAAATTATCTTTTTTCGGGTTTTATTTCTCTACAGGGATTAATATAAATGCTACTTGCAGTACATAGAAATGGTTACCACATATAAACTCATATGTCTTGACTTTGGAATAGTGTCTGCTGTTTCTTCTAATGGTTGGTTCCCCACCAAACAAGTAATTAGTACATGTATGAAATGTATTAGAAATATATAACACAAATGCTGCTATAAAACCTAGATGTGATGACATTGAAATGATATCATAATCACCATTTTGAAATGATATTGTCGACACTAAAATTATTAAGTGTGGTACTCAAGAACAAAATAATGCATTACCACAATCAGTTTGAAACAGGATTTCCTAGGATGATATCATCATATCATGTATAAAGAAACTTAGATATGTCAAACTAAAATTAGTCTAAGCAGAAAGCAAAATATGTCAGGTAATTCTTCTCGCTAATTTAAGTTTTTGACAACTCGCACTAATATCATTTCCCCCATCATATAGTACATTAGAAGTGAACAAAAGATCACTAATGAACCATTCCCCCTTATTGAACTTAGTTCTCTAAGCATGACAACCTTCAAAAACCCAAGTAATCACACAAAAACTATACCAAATTCCAATTATACAAAGAATCCTCAACCACCAGCCTCGTGATTGTCCGCTTCCATTCTCCCACTACAACACACACCAACACTCGACTAATCAACAATCTCCTCTTCTACATTTTCCCCCTATTCTTACATTTTACAGATTCAATCAGTGGTAGAAACACAACAGGCGGAACTTTAAGCCCCGACTCATTAAGGAACGGAATTACCTGCGGCGCTCCATCCAAATCCCAGTCCAAAAAGCATACTCCGCCTCGTAATCATGCAAATCGAGCTCCGCCTTCTGATTTGTGTGGTAATGGTGCTTCGCCTCGCTCGATTTCCCGAACCCCAACACACTCACTCGCTCACAAACCCCAACAGCCAGCATCACTGCCTGCAGCCCCGACGAGTAATGGAACATCTTCTCATCATGAATCTTGCCCCATTCTTCGGGGGCCTTTCCGGTTACTTCAACAAACCTCTTCAACGAGTAGTACTTCACGATTCGAGCACACAAGACGTCGAATCTAGCGTCGGTCACTAAAAGAGGGGATTTGTGTGAATTGCAGGTTGCGTAGTCCAATAAATGGATTGGCTGGCAAATGTACATGACGATGGGGACGTTCTCGCCATAGGGGTGGCAGAAGCAGCTCTCACGGCGGGCGCAGAGGTGGAGGATGTTGCTGTTGACGAAGGAGACGGTGGTTTTGGACCCCACGTGGCGGGAGTAGCCCTCGGTCCTCGCGTTGTTCAGGCGGATACACCACATCGTGGCGTCGATGAGCTCGCCGTAGTTGCCCTTCAGCAAGATCCCGCTGTTGCCAACGACGGCGCAGGAGTCGTAAAGCTGAGGGCTTTTATCGGGTTCGGGTCCGGGTTCGGGTCGGTTGAAGTGGCGGTCGAGGGGGCGCTTGATGAGGGCGGCGAGATTCGACATGATCCGGGGTTGGAGGCGGCGGTGCGGATCCAGAGGCGGAGGGCGCGGCGGAACTCGGGAACACGCGTAGTCCTTCGGAGAGCGGAGGCGGATCGGGAAGCCGGTGGCGGGCCGGATCCGGAGCTCTAGGCCGGACCCGTCACCGTGGTTCTCGCGGCGCCAGAGGGAGATCGTGCGGTGGCGGGCAGCGGCGCCGAGGGCAAAGGCGGGAGGTTGCCTTCGAGGAGGGCCTCGACCTCGCGCCTGAGGCCGGGCTCGGCGGCGTCGACGGAGGCGAGGGAGAGGAGGGTCGCGTTAAGGTTGGGGTTGGGGTTAGCGGGTGGGGGGAAGGCGGCGGGTCCGAACCCGCGGGGGACGGCGGAGCGGCAGGCGAGGAGGGTGAAGACGGCGACGAGGAGGAGGAAGCTGAAGGGCACGCGGAGCGGTCTCTTCATTGTATCTCTCTCGCTGCCCGAGGTTTTGGCGGGGGCTACGAGAGGTGGTGGATCTCGGCCGCCATTGGCGGAGCTCCGAGCTCTCGGAGCTCGTTCGTGTGAATGAGAGAGAGAGTTTTTGATTTGGTTTGGATTTGGGTCGGGTTTTAAAAGTTCAGTTCGCCGGAGTCAACGGTGGGAAGACTCCGACCCGAATCTTGCCTGCCCGAGATGAGGGCGTTTGGTTTTTTAATTGATTGGAATAAAATATAAAGTTTTTGTAAGAAGAGTGGCAGGTTGGGTGATTTTCATTTTCTTTATTTTTATTTTATCAAAATCGATTGTAGGAAGAGTTTCTCCCATAACTCTTTTACAGATTGTGTTCGTCCGTCCGTCCGCTCTCCTTGCCCCCTCTCTCCCTCTCTGTGTCTCCCTCCTTACTCTGATCTGTCGCCGCCATCTCCCCTCTTTCTCATCCCCTCTCTCTGGCTCTCCCTTCTTTCTTTCCACCTTCCCTCTTTCCTTCTCTAGCTCTTTTTTTCTCTTTTTCCCTCCACGACCCCCTTTCTCCTCCCCTATCCGTCTCATCTATCTCTTTCATAGACGTCGTTGTCAGTCGATTTTTACTATCTAACGGCAGTATGTTAGTCTATTTATTTTTTAGGTGAAAATGACATATCTAGAGAGGGAGCTAAT